>CAKNYM010046864.1:0-23893 GCA_932195095.1 Andricus curvator | reverse complement strand
TTTTATGAAAAATGAGTTTTTTATATCGTTGGATTCGTAATAAAAAAGTAATTCATCTGTACAAAAGGAAAATAGAAATTCTAACTAAATTTGGAGATAACTAGACCCTAATTAGCCTACAGAAATACTGTCGAAGAAAGGCTCTATCTACAAAACGGTAAGCAATCCTATCTACAAGAATTTCAGTATTGGATTTTCATTTACATTAATACAAAATAGTAGACGATGAATGAATTATAAAAGAATAAAATATATTTATCAATTTTGTTAATTAATAATTGCACTGTGAAATGTAGATAGAGTGTTTCTTCAACCTGAAAGCTGCCTTCCTTGGTGCCGAAAAAGCGGCTCGAAAACGCATCTACGTAGATAGGTTGATTCATCAGTTTTATTAACAAAATAGTTAAATTATGAACCAAATAAATGAATTTTCAACTAAAATGAGGAATCATTGACCATAAAACTGAGTTTTTGATAAAGGAGTTCAACCTTCAACCAAGTAGTTGAATTTTCCAGAAGAAAAAATTTGAATTTTTAATAAAAAACAGTTGACTTTAAGCAAATAAGACGAATTTTAAACAAAATATTTGAATACTGAACCAAACAAGATTAATAGTCAACCAAAAAGTTACATTTTGAACCAAAAAAGATTAAATTTCTACTGAAAGAGATCAATTTTCAAAGAAATTGTTACATTTTACACCAAATAATAACATTTTTACCCAAACAGGATGAATTGTCGATCAAAAGTTAAATAGTAGACTTTTTAGCCGGAAACAATGACCTAGAATAGTATAATTCTTACTTAAAAGAAATTGATTTTCTACCTAAAAAACGAATTTTCAGCAAAATAGTTAAATCTTCAACGAAGGATATGAATTTTTAAGTAAAATGATGAATCTTCAATAAACAAAATTAATTTTCAAGAAACCACTTCAACTTTCAAACAAGTAGTTGAATTTTCAACTAAAAAAAGATCAATTTTCAACCAAAAATGAAATCATTGAATT
The DNA here is from genome assembly GCA_932195095.1 of Andricus curvator. Classification (NCBI taxonomy): domain Eukaryota; kingdom Metazoa; phylum Arthropoda; class Insecta; order Hymenoptera; family Cynipidae; genus Andricus; species Andricus curvator. Next base: position 22,883 of record CAKNYM010046864.1, on the reverse strand, counting down.
TTTAATTTAAAAAATTAATGTTTAATAAACAAAAAAACATTTTTATCCAAAAAAGATGAAATTTCTACCCAAAGAGATGAATTTGTATCAAAATCGTGACGCAAATTTTCAATTATATATGTTAACTTAGCTGGATAGTGGAACTTTCAACCAAAAAAAAACAACGAATTTTCAACCAGAAAGAATGACAAATTTAACAAATTTTCGAATTTTTAAGCCAAAAAGGTAAATAGTTAATTTGGAAAATAGTTCAGGTTTCAGTTAAAAAAATTAATTTTCAGTTAAAAAAAATAATGTTCAGTTATAAGAATTAATTTTCAGTTAAAAAAATTAATTTTTAGTCAAAAAAATTAATTTTCAGTTAAAAAAATTAGTTTTCAGTTAAAAAAATTAATTTGCAGTGTATTTATTTATTTTTTTATTATTTTTATTTTTTAGTAGTAATTTTTTTGTAGTTTTCAGTAGTTCCGGCTCTAACTTCTGGAAGAACAACTTCCTAGGATTTTTTTAGAAAATTTTTGAATTTCATGGTTTTTTTACCTTTAAAAATTGTTTCTTTAGATTCATATATTTGGCTTAAAAATTCAACTATTTGGTTAAAAAATGTATCTTTCTTGATTTACATAATCTTTTTGTCGAAAGTTCGTCTTTTCGAGTTTGAATTTATGAAATATTTTTTTTTAATTGGACTTTTTAGCTTAAAAACTCAACTCTTCTGGTAGAAAATTCATCTCTTTTGGTTTAAAATTATACTTTTTGTTAAAAATTAAACTTTTTGGGTTAAAAATTCAATTGTCTTCTTAAAAATTCATCATTTTTGCTTTCAAATTTAACTACTTGGCTTTTGGTTGAAGTTTAATCATTTTTGTTTAAAAATTCAACAATTTGGTTGAAAATTTCATGGTATTGTTAAGAATTCAACTATTTTATTAAATATGATTGAAAATTCATCTTGCTTTGTTGAAAATGAACTTTTTTGTTGAAAATTCGACTGCCTTCTAAAAAATTCGTCCTTTTGCCTTACAAATTTAAGAATTGGTTTTAAAGTTTAGCTGTTTTTGAACGTTCAACTATTCAGTTAAAAATTCGACCATCAGGTTGAAATTTTATATATTTTGTGGAAAATTCAACTACACTGGAACTTGGAATTAAGAACGGTTTCGGGTATGGCTGGCATTGGCCTTGATCCTACTTCCAGACCGTCTGAACGTAAACGGGCAGTGTCGGCAGAATAATTTCTTGACTGAGCAGCGCCTACCGCGCTCCTCACATCATCAAATTCCGAGGCCATCATTTTTAGGAATATCATAAATCAGGGGTGCTTAAATCCAAGTTCCAGTGTATTTTGCTAAAAGTATTCTTTTTTGGTGGAAAATTTAACTGTTTTGTTGAATATTTACCCATTGGGTAAAACTTCTTTTTTCTCACTCTAACTTCCCTCTTCCTTTCCTTCCCTCTTTCTCTTATTCTCGCTTCACCACTAGCAGAAAAAGTCGCTTGACCATGCCTGATCGAATAAAAGTAAAAAGAGCGGCGCTCAGTGAAAAAAACGCGAAAAAGAGAAAACATCGACTTTGAAGGTTGAACAGCCTTCTCCTGTTCACTTTCAGTGGCCAGAACGTTTGAATGAAATTTCCGCGCTGGTTCACTACTCATCAAACGAGTTCTGGTCAGAGGTTTACTTTGCCGGAAAAAAAAGGGAAGTGACACAACATTGTTCACTGTTCTTTATTGGCAACGCGCGAATTCTGTCTACTGTTCTCTATAGAGGAAAATTACACGTGCGTAGGATGCAATGTTTTCCACGTTATTTTTTTTATTTTTTATTTCAGAGTGAATAACGAGTTTGATTTTATCATTCATTCGAGGCGCGTCAAAAAATTGCTTTTATGATCCCCAATGTAGATACAGACTTCCTCTTTCCCCTTTTCCTTAATTGCGTACTGAATTAATAGAACCCAATAAGAATATTGAACTATTTTTGGTTCAAAATTAATTTTTTTCAATTGAAAAGTCTACTTATCCTTTTTTAGTTCAGAATTAATCTTTTTTGGTCGAAAATTCGTCGTTTTAGGTTGAAAATTCAACTATTTTGGTAGAAATTTGATCCTTTTTGGATTAAAATGCAACTATTTTGTTAAAAATTCGTCTTCTTTGGTTTAATTCAATTGTTTTTTTATTCAAATTAAAATCCTTGGTTGGAATATCAAGGCTTTTATTCTTCGTCCAGAATTTATCATTTTTTATTAAAAGTGGAACTAGTTTGTTAAAAATGATTTTTTCAAATTTATCTTTTTGGGTGAAAAGTTATTTACTTTTTTGAAAATTTATTTACTTATTTATTTTTGTTGACAATTAATTTTTTTAACTGAAAATGTAACAATTTCAATTTTGGTTGAAAATTGATATTTTTAATTGGAAATTGATCTTTTATAGTCGAAAATTGAACTATTTTGCTGAAAATTTGTCTTTTTTGGGTAAATTGAATTGTTTTTTATTTATATTAAAACCTTTTTTGGTCGGAATATCAGCCCTTGTATTTTTCCTTGAGAATTCACCTTTTTCTTATTGAAAGTGGAACTACTTTGTAAAAAATTCATTTTTCTTGGTATCTTTTTGGTTGAAAAATTAGCTACTATGTTGAAAATTATTTTTTTTTTGGTTGACAATTAATTTTTTTTAACTGAAAATATAACTATTCTATTTTCGGTTAGAAATTTATATTTTAAATTGGAAATTGATCTTTTATAGTTAAAAAAGCAACTATTTTGTTAAAAATTCATTTCTTTGGTTGAAGATTCGTCTATTTTTGTAGAAAAATAATCTTTTTGGATGGGTGAAAATTAATCGGTTTTGGATTCTGAGTAAACTATTTTGTTAAAAATTCGTTTTTTATTGTTGAATTTAACTTTTTTTGGTTTCGATTTAAAATATTTTTGGTTTAAAATATCAACTATAACTAAAATCATTTCATTTGAAAATTCAACTGTTTGATTGTAAATGAACTTTCCCATTGAAAATTATTTTTTTTTATTATAAATTCAACTGTTTTGCAGAAAACTCATCTTTTCGGCTTGAAAAATAAACAATTTGGCAGAAAATTCCACTATTATGTTAAAAAATTCGGTTTTAAAATTTAAGTTTTCTTATCCAATCATTTAATTATTCCTTTTTTGGTTAAAAATGTATCCTTCATAAGCTTAAAATTTAACTATCTAGTATAAAATTTAACTATGTAGTTGACATTTCATGTATATTGTTGAAAATTCATTTTTTTTAAGATTCAATTATTTTGTTAATAATTCGTCTTTTTTGATTGAATTCAACTAGTGGAAAATTCTTTTTTTTTTGTTGGGAACTTTTTATTAAAAAATTCAGCTATTTGATTGAAAATTTATGTATTTTGTTGAATATTCGTCTTGCTTGTTAGAATCTTATAATTTTATCATTTTACTGCTGGGAAATTGACCTTTTTTGATTAAAAATGAACTATTTTCTTATTGAAAATTTGTTTTTTTTTTGGTTGAAAATTAATTTTTTGAACTGGAAATGCAACTATTCCTTATTGGTTGAAAATTGATCGTTCTTAGTTGAAAATTAAACTACTTGGTTGAAAATTCTTTTTTTTTTTGTTGAAATTTTTTTATTTAAAAATTCAACTATTTGGTTGAAATTTTATTTCGTTTTGTTGAAGATTCGTCTTGTTTGGTCGAATTTTATAATTTTACTGGTGGAAAATACATCTTGTTTATTGAAAATTCAACAATGTTCTTGAAATTCTTTTTTGTTAAAAATTAATGTTTTAATTGAAAATTCAGCTATTTCATTTTTGGTTGAAAATTGATCGTTCTTAGTGGAAAACTCAACTATCTGGTTGAAAATTAATTTTTTTGCTTGAGGATTCAACTATTTTGGTACAAAATTCAACTAATTGGTCGAAAATTAAACTATTAATTTTAAAATGTAACGGTTTGTTACAAAATTAACACTTTTGTTGAAAATTCATTTTTTTGGTTTAGGATTCAACTATTTTCTCAAAAATTCGTCTTTTTGGTTGATGATTCAACTATTTTGTAAATTTAACTATTCGGTTGAAAATTCATGTATTTTGTTGAAGATTCGTTTTTGGTAGAAAAATTAATCTTCTTGATTGAAAATTAATCATTGTAGGTTAAAAATTAAGCTATTTGGTTAAAAAGTCATCATTTTTAGTTGACAATGACAAATCAACTTTTTTGTTGCAAATTCAACTGTCCTCTAAAGAATTCCTCTTTTTGTCTCGAAAATTTAACTTTTCATATTGATTTTAATATGGTTTTTACATTTATTTTATTCAAAAGAATTTATTCCCCTATTTCCCCTCTTTTCAGACCATTTTGGGCTGTGAAGTCTGTATATAAGAGGTGCGTCAAAAAATGGCTTTCATGATCTCCAGTATAGAATTAATCACTCTCGAAAAGCTTTTTTTCGGTTCTGAAAACAAGAATTGGGAGCAATTTGAACGAAAAACAAAGTTCAATTAAAAATCGGCAACCCGATGAAGTGCAGCAAGAAGTGGAAAGTCGGAATTTGATTGGTCAACTTTCCAGGTAGGCACGATATAGGACGATACGAATTGATCCAGCAAACGAAATCGCCATACCATGTAACTTTTACCATGAAGCTTCGCTCCTTAATAGGGGAAGGCAATAAGGGACCCCGTGTAACAGGACGCAAATTACTTTCGTGAGTTTCGCAGAGCCCAAATCGTTAATCGTGTGGAGCCGATCCAATTTGGTGCACGAGTGTCCTGAACGATCAGAGAAAGAGAAAAGTTCGAGTCGGAGGACAGGAATTCTCCCTTTCTGATGGGAGTTGGAGAGGATGGAACACCTCGTCTCCTAGGTGTAGGAGTAAGAAATATTCCGAGGCTCGAACTCAGAATACGAAAACACGAGAATGCGGGAATCAGGGAATATATATGTATATATTTATATATATAAGTATAGAGAGAATGCAAGAACTGTGTGAGACAGGAGCTTCGTACGTGCTTCGTAACTAAGAGGCTGCGTCATCGAAGATGTATCTTATGTACAAGTACTCACATCAAGTACTCCTATACCAGGTGTCTTAGCAAAAAACTTGATCAGGAAGATTTTTCTTAGGTCACTTTTTCTAAATTTCTTCTCTTTTCCAGGTTTTCCTGGACGTTCATTAAGTCGTTCAAATATCCTTCCATACTTTCCCTCCCCTATTTTCCCTCCCCTACCACCCCTTCTTTCGCCTACTTCCCCATTATTCCCATAATTCCTCTCCTCTCACTTCACCTACTATCCCTCCCCTTACTTCGCAACGATTCCTCTAATTCTCCCTCCCGTACATCCTCTCATACTCATTTTGCTTAACTTGCCGCTCTTCTCCCATAAAGCCTCTCCTATGCCTTCTCATTTTACTCTCCCCCTTACTTTCCTCTTCACTCTCCCTTCCCTACTTCTCCTTTCACCTTCTTCCCCTACTGTCCCACCCTTTACTTCCTTCATCACTTCTCCTCCCTTCCCCGACTCTTTCTTATTTTGTCTTATTCTCTCCTTCCACTAATTTTCCTCCTATCACTTCCCCTACTTCTCCTATTATTCCTCCCCTTACTTCCCCTCCCTTCCTCTAATTCTCCCTCCCCTACTTCCCTACTGCCTATCTTATACTTTACCTCCTTTCTCCTACTTTCCCGCTCCCTTCGCATAATGCCACTCTTTTCACTTTCCCTATTACCCCTAACCTTATTTGCCCCGTCACTTCCACTCCCTTTCCCTACTCCTCCTTTCGCCTTCTTCCTCCTACTATTCCTCCCTCTACTTCCCTCTTCACTTCTCCACCCTTCCCCGACTACCTCTCATTTTGCCTACTTCCCCTCCCCTCCTAATAATTCTCATCCTATCACTTCCCCTACTTCTCCTATTATCACTCTCCTTACTTCCCCTAATCCTCAATCCCCTGATTTCCCTTCTCTACTACCCCTCTAGTACTTCCCAACATATCGCTTCCCTTCACTTCCCTACTTCTCCTTCCTTTACCAACCCTACTTACACGTAAAGATTACATCAAAATAATTTTTCCACATCCTTTTCGCGCAACTGAGGTTCACACGAAATGAGATATCTAGTTGAAAATTTGAGAAACTTAATAAAAAGTACTAAGGGACGTTTATCTGTTCCTAGATTTTTATAATTAAACAACAAAATTTTTCTGATTTTTTTATTTTGTAATTATAAAAACGTAGGAGCAGACAATGTGAAAACAAAATTTTGAGGTAACCTTTACATTTTCGAAAAAAAAACTTACAATTTCTAAAAATTTGAGGGTGTTTAAATTTTTTTTACCGGAAATTAGCTTTTTGAAACAAAAATGATCAAAATCCCCAATTTTTAACAATGTTAGATTATGTTAACGTTTTAAACCGAAAATAGGTATTTTTAATCAAAAATTATTAAAATTGAAAGATTTAAAATTTCTCAACAATTTACGTTTTTTTTGGTTTTGTTAGCGTTTTTTTTATCCAAAATTAACCATTTTAAACAAAAATCACTAGTTTTTAAAGCTTCAGAAATTTTGAACAATTTTGGGTCACGTTAGAGTTTTACATGAAAAAATGGTGTTCTAAAACAAAAAACCATTATAGTTCGAACAACATTTGAAATTTTTCTAAACAAAATTTACTAGATTTCAAAGAAAATTCACGATTCCCATCAATTTTCTATTACGTTATGTTAGTTTTTTTCTTTAGAAATTATTGATATTTTTACTCAAAAAAATTTTCAATTCCAAAAAATATTTACCATTTTTCAACAACTTTAGGTTATTTTGACGTATTTCAATTGAAATTAGGGTATTTCAAACAAAAATCGTTAGATTTCAATCCAATGTTTTTGCTAAACTATTTAAATTTTACAAGCTTGATCAATTTCGTATTGTGTTAGTATTTTTCGTCGAAAACTAAAATTTTGATTCAAACATCCTTAGATTCCAAAGAACAATAATTTGTTTAACAATTTTAGATTTCTTTGGCTTTTACATAGAAAATAAGTATTTTTAGTAAAAAAAAATTATATTTAAAAAAAGATTCACGATTTTCCAACAATTTTAGGTTATGTTGGCGTTTTAGCCGGAAATTGTTATGTTAAGTAAAAAATCATTAGATTTCAAAGAAGATAAAACTTTGTTGTACAATTTTAAGTTAAGCTATCAGCAGCTTTCATCCGAAATGTCGATATCGCTTTCAAAAAAGATTTACGATTTTGGAAAAATTGAAGGTTATGTTAAGGGGTTTCACCGGAAATTGGTTATTATAAAACAATATCATTAAACTCAAAAAAAAATTTACAATTTAGAAGAATTTTTGGTTATTTTATGTTAGTGTCTTTGCTCGCAAATTGGTATTTTTAATTTTAAAAATCATAAGATTTTTCAGATTATCATTCAGCCATTAAATTACAAATTTTTATACATATTTTGACATTGTTGGCGTTTTATATAGAAAATCGGTATTTTTAATAAAAAATCATTGTATTTCAAACATTAAAAATATTTGAACAATTTTAGTTTTTAGCGTTTTTCACCGGAAATCGGTTATTTAAAAAAAAATCATTTTACCTAAAAAATCAAATTTACGATTTCAAACAAGTTTGGGTTATGTTAATGTTTTTTGTCGGAAATTGGTATTGGTTAAGAAATTAATCTTCATCAATCAAAAATATTGTCCTTCCTTTCATTTTCTATTATTTTAGATACTAGATACTATAAAATATAAAAAAATTGTAGATTACAATTTAATATTTTAATTTAAAAATTGCGTATGACAGAAACACCAGTCAAAAAAAGAACGACTTATATTGAAATATTAAGATTATTTTCAGATACAATCATTGTGAAAACTCCTGACCTGAAATCTCTCTTAAAATGTTGTAATAAATTGAATAGAAATTTAATGATATTATTGAAGTTACTGAAGTCAACTACCATTCAGCTTTGAAAATATAAATCGAAAACCGCCACTGAGTGACAGGCAGGTGTTGTCGCGACATAAAGATAATGTATCGACTTAAAAGGCACCATAAAGCCCTGCCTCTAGAAACCACGAAACCCGCAAACGGAAATGTAGAGGCGTCGGTGTTGAAGTTCTTCTTATTTTTTTTTTCTTAGTGTTTTTTTTACGGGGAAACGTAACCTCTTCTCTACAAAGCAGGAGTTCATTCTCTAACCGCGCCCCAAAGCAATAAACCTTTTCTTTTTTTAACTAAGCTCAATTAACTCAGAAAAGACTATGGGTATTTTGATTTCATCCCAGCTCCAGAGAAAGTGAACAAACTTTGTCGCCCGCTTTTATCTTGGAAGGCAACCAATTTAAATATGGGGAACTCGGATCCAATTAAATTTGTGAGAAAGTGTGTAATATTAATTTTCTTGAGGTTAATTAAAATTGGTTTTTAGGTTTTCGATTACTCTCGTCGTTACTCGAATACTACCAGACATTTGTACATTATTTACGCAAGGTTTTTTCAATATTCAGATTCCAAGATGCCAATAAATTTTCAGCAGTGTGGCAATCCCTAGCCGTCGGCTTTTAATTTGGTACAAAACATTGCAATATTAGCAATCTTGTTTACGGAATAAAAGACCCGGTTCGTCGTACATTGAAAGTTTTACTCGATGGAATTGCTACAAAACCTGTTCCAAAGAAGGAAACATAATTTTACCTGCTTTATTTTGCGGCATGGATCTCCCATGGGAAAAGAAACAGCTTATAATCATACAAGGCTTGAATCAACCTTTGAGAAGCTGATGCTTTGCTGAAGATCAAAATAAGAAAAGGTACACGCACGTGCACTGGGATTTCAATTCAGATTAATGTTTTCTCGAACTGGTAATCATTTTTAATTAGCCATCGCTTCATTTTATTTGTACAAATCGTCTCTACATAGTTACCCTTTGAAAAAGTATATCTTGCCATCTGACAGAAATTAAACTGATCTAAATTAGAATATTTAGTAGTTGAATCAAAGATATTGTTGAATTTCCCAAATCGAAAGTCGATGCTAAAAACTTTGAACCCTCCATGAAAAGAAGAAAAAAAAGAATTCGTTTCGTACAACTGTTCAGATCTCCGCTTCAACTGCCATGAGCTCGTTCATGTACAGGTTTTTGCGACTGTTCTTCCCCACTGGATCACTTTTCCCCAGAATTCCCAGGATTGTCGGAGGATCGAATCGCATTTTCACGAGCATGTCAGAGAAACCAGCCACGGTTTCTTCTAGTTGCAATCACGTTTGGTTTTGTCACGGTCCTTGCTCTTGACTGGTCAGGCTACTGAACTCGTGATATTCAGCGCAAGAAGTAAGAACGGAGGCAACTGGCAAAGAGTAAAGACTCTGGCCATGTATCCGGTATATAAGGCATAAGTTGCTAAAGGTATCGACATCAACATCCTCGTCCTCGTATCTCCTCTCGTCGACAGCAGACCAGTTACTCAGAAATTTCACTGAAAAAGCGAGTCCGGTCTTTGCGATTATCTTCGCGAACCCAGTCGCATCTAGAAACCTTATACGCGTAAGTTCCGCGGCACTCGCGATCTTCGGACGTGTGTACCTTCACGGTATTCCATGAAACCGAATACACGTCTTTAAAGATAAATCTTTTATAGGTAGAAAATGGTTTGTCATTTATAAAATTGTATTTTTAGTCAAGAATATCCTCGGGTTTATGTGCCGTTTTATAATAAATACTGAAGTGATCAAGGAAGGTAAACATTGCTACTAATAGCCGTTATTTGCAGGAAGACTGATCACTGAAGTGAATGCTGGAATGGCGCGTGTTAAAATCTCCTTTGTCAGGAAACGTTTGTTGAGGGTGGGAATCGAGGAAGGGTGGCTTTCACAATACATTCAAATTGCTAAATCATTAATGGAACATTAAAGTTCACTAGGATCAAAGGCCAGAGTCTAGACTTTGGAATAGTAAACACAATTTATTGGAATGCATTGCGATTGTTGGGTAAAAGAAAACGACGAATCCCACAAAAAGAGTGTATAGAGATAAAATAATTTCGTTAATTTTATTGTTAGATAAAGAACTCTCTAGATAAATTGGATGATCCCCAGTTCAATTAGTAGATTAAAGATACTTTTTCTCTCTATAGAAATAGATTGCGTTGCCATAATTAAACCGACAAGTTTGGGCTGATGTGCAAAAAAGCAAATCTGACAAATCAGTGGCAGATTTTATCTCTGCTAATACCGTTTGCAAATACTCTCTTAGGCTAATCTCCCTACATAATGGACCTCGAAAGCTCTTTGGATAAAACCCACTTGAAGTGCATTCTATACGATTTCCCCTCGGCGGATGTTGCATGATGCATCCAACAAAAAGGTTGCTTTGTAGACAACGAATATATGCATATCGTATATTAAACTTGGTCCATATGATGGACATAAATCGTGTATTGCAAACATTTTAACACCTGTCGCTAACTAACTACAGATGTTCAAATAATACAGTCAAAGATTCAGTCAAACAAAAATAATGAATCAAATACTATAAATTTGATCTAAGAGTTTGAAAAAATGTGATTAAATATTTTGATTCAATTTATGCAATTTTATTAATTCTGTGGTATCTGTAAAACGATACCATACCATAGTATAAAATTGCATACGCATAGGTTTCGAATGAACTATGAGGTTTCTAAAACGCGTTTAGGGGCGTTCTTTTTTTGCGACTGTGTGTTATACCGTATTCTATTATACGGTGCACTTGAATATAATGCGAATACGAGAAGGCCGCTCAGGTAGATCACAACACGAACAGATGTTTGAGATTTCTCTCCGTGAGTGAGCCCTCGATTCGCCATTGTCAGTCAAAAATTATGTTGCGGTTTGAAGCACAGGATTGAATGAAACCAAATTGACAGTGAATGCTAGCAAAATTATGCGATCTCTTGTTCTCTTCTCCTAACAAACAACTGCACATGTCCTCAGATCGAAATCCAAAATGATTTTTATCGAGGGGATTAGAGTTAAAGGTGCAATCGAATTTAGGTCAAACCTGAATCAGAGTATTGCAACAATGTATGTGCAGAGAATTATTTAACATTTAAACTGAAAGAAATATCGACTAGAAACTGGGTGTGAAATTCCTTTCAAAGGAAATGTTTTCAAGATTAATTTTCTCTCCTATCGTCCAGGGGAGGTAGTAATTTGGATTGTTGATTAAATGCTGTCAGGTGTAGAGAACTGCAGATTATGTGGCAACTTTATAGGGAGCGTGCATAACCGATGGAAACCTGGTTAACATTCTTATCTCTATGGATATTGGATAATGAGAATTGCAGAGTGAGTGAGCGTGTAAAATGCGATCAGTCGTCAACGAGACTGATCATTTGCAAGCTCTCAAGCAGTGATTCTCAATAAATAATGCATACCAATCTAAAATTGATCATAATATCATTATTACTTCTAAAACATTTAATTTATCTAAGTCATCATTTGCTATTTCTAAGATGATCAAATGTGCTTCTTAGAAGTGTTATGTGAATCAGCACTTAGTGCGCTTGATGGTGTTGTATTTCAATTAAACTTCATTCGAACTGAGGTTGCTAACTGCATCCAGATATTCTGCAACATAATATTAACGTCAGCAATTTTACGCCTCTCATCTCAGAACCGTCAGCAGGATTTCCAGTCTGTTTTTGAATCTTCTTAATCTGACTCAGACGTTTCTGATGAAATAATTAGAATAAATTGTTTTGAAACTGGAGATAACTTTAATCTTTTGGAAGAAAACTATAATTGGTTGTATAAAATATCCCAGCTTGTGGATAGAAGTTATTTCTCCCTCACGTCAAAGTATCGAGTGATCAAGACAGGAACAATGATCAAATTAGAGAAGCATGTGAGCATGAATAAGATGATAGAGGAGAAATATGAAACCGGTTAATTTTTAAGGACAAGGTGCATGTCAGGATGAATTAGGTGCATTGCAAAATCGAGTGTATCCGGCAGAAGTGACATAGGTGGATGAGAAGTATGTATATTCTGTATGCTCAAGCACACATGAGAAATGTCCATGGGGAAACCCTCCCCATATTTTCACCCCATATACAAACCAGATATACTCCCGCACAGCATATGGTATTGCCACCCGTTTACTGATCATTCATCCTTCGCATTTATATATCAAATTCATAGTCCCGCCATGACCACCGCAAATCAGAATTACCTCAAAGGGGATTAGGAAATCCTCGGTTCTAAGAGGATCAAGTCAGATCGGAATATAATTTGACTGGCAGTGAAAAACATCCTCAACGTGAATTTTTCTTCCAAGCAAATTATATGGTAGATTGAGTCATTAGGGGTTAAGGAATTTGCTATCAAATGATAGTTATTTAAAGTAGAGATAAAATTCTGGAATGCTGGAGTGCCAATTTGACATGAATGCTTTTGCTGTTATATCATAACTGATGTTTCGCATGACTTCCACGTACATTGGGCGATATTTTTGTCAGAAATGTACTAATGTTAGAGGCTGAACTATGAATAGGTAAATAGGAAGTAAACGTTGCCCAGTAGGCCAGTTGGTCTCGAGTCTCTACGAAAATATCTCAGCACGCTGACTGAAGAAACTGATCAAAAAGACCAAAAGGGATGAAACTAATTCCAAAAACGCAGAAAAAGATGGTTATACATGGTTGATTTCATCCTTTCTACCACAGTTATAAACCTTTCTTTCCGAAGAATCTAAATTTTCTCCCAAGTATTTATCTATACTTTATTCAAAGCTGTATTCTAGGTCAGGAATGTTAAGATTTCAAGGCCAAAAGTGCTCTTTTAGAATATCAATTTCAAGGACTCTCGAAGTACGTCTCCCCTGTGAGAAGTGATCCCAACCACAAAGTGTAAAGTTTAAGATTAGATTTACATAGGTTGGTAGGTAGGAAGAATTATTCTTGAACACGTTCCAGATTAATTTTGCAGATATACAGCTAATAGTGGACATGTGGGTGGACCCACAGCCTTCTACTACACGAGATTCTATAATGCTCAGCACGTGAAGCATAATCCGAAACGATCAAGTATACAATGGAGATTCCTCTGCTTTGTAAATTGTACTTCCTAAGTACATTCACCAAAGATTTAATCTGAGTGGAGTAGAAATTAAAAAGTTGAAGGGAAATTGTTTATACGAAAATAATGTTCCCTCAGATCATAAAAATAGATAAATTCCTTCAGCGATGCCATCAAACATAGCCAGATGTATATGATGTTAGTAATGGTTTTTTTTTTAATTTCCCGTGTTGCCGTTAGAGATCTGAAAACTAAGTAAGTGAGCACGTGGGTGATTTTCCATCCAGATGCGTGACTCGAAAATATGAAGGTCGAGTCGAACCAATTACAGGCGAACCCTCATAAAGGGCTTGTCTAACGGCACTTTTGTTATTGATAATTAAGATGAATTGATTGACCTAAAGCACTGCAGTCAGCATGTAATTCTAGATAAAAAGTTGCCGATATGCATGCAATCCGGACTCCCTTTTCGAGAAGCTCTTCAACTACTTCCGTTTCCGTAAACCAAGAGCTTCCTGTCTATCCTCTGCCAATGCGTAACGACATTTTTACTGGTAAATTAAATGAAGAAAAGGAAGAAATTAGTTTTAGCTTATAAAAGAGGAAATCTTATCTGAAATAGTGTATGAATGATAGTACTTATCAGAGCAAATTCCATTTCACCCCACTGTGTAGATGACTTCTTAAGCGATCATGTTTCTTCGCAATTTATTACATAATTTCTGCACCCATAAAATTAAAAGGAAACGAGCGAGATAACGATGCTAAATGATCCTGTACCCAGCAGTGAACGGACAAATAATTTTTTGCAAACGATCACATCGGCACTCGTTCGATCCACGTACGTGCGTACTTTCAATCGAGAATTGCAAGAGGATATACTCGGTGTCCCCAATATTATTTTATAAATCAAAAAACCTTCTTTGTGAATTTTTAAAGTATTTTTATCTCGATATCAATTTATACGTGCCGGAAAACTGAGAGAATAAAGATTTCAGGCAATGTCACCTATCCCCTTTTTCCCCTTAAATTTGAAAAATCCCCTAGAATACCTAAAAGCCAAAAATTCGACCGAATTCGACCCTTGTCCCCCTTCTTTTACAAAGTTTCGGTTCATTTTTTAAGAATCATAAACAGTAATTGGAGACATTAGGAAAGAAGATGCTTTGAGAGAGATTCGTTTTGATGATGACAATTTCAAATATTTCCTAAACGATTTATTTGCAAAAAAAGTTGATTTTCTAATGAAGAAGTTCAGCTTTTAATCAATTAGTGGAATTTTCGATGTAATAGTTGATATTTAAACCCAAAATGATTTTAATTTTAAATCAAAAACAGTTGAACTCGTTAAAAAAGTCGAATTTTTAACAAAATAGTTGATTTTTTAAACAAAAAAGATTTTTCTGTCAAGAAAGAAAAACAATTTCAACAATGTTGTTGAATTTTCAACACAAAAAGACGAATTTTCTACAAATTATTTACATTTTTGACCTAACAGATGAATTTTCAACTAAAACGATGAGTAATCAAATAAAAAAAATTAATTTTTAACAAAGTAGTTCAACTTTTAACCAAGTAATTTAATTTTCAACCAAAAGAGATACACTTTTCACTATGAATATAAAAGTTGATATTTCAATGAAACAATATTTTTAGTTTAAATCAAAAACAGTTGAATTCATCCAAAAACAAGAATTTTTGATAAAATTGTTGAACTTTCCACTAAAAAAGATTTTTAGTCAAGAAAGAAAAAAAAAAATCAGCAAAATTTTTGAATTTTCAAGCTAAAACGGCGAATTTTCTATAGTATAATTGAATTTTCAACCCGAAATTAGAATTTTTCAACAAGAAAGTTAATTGAAACAAAACAGTTGAATTTTCAACTCAAAAAACGAATTTCCTACAAAATATTTACATTTTCAAAAAAAGGGATGAATTTCCAACTAAAGCGAGGAATTTTCCACAAAACATTTTTTTATTTTAAATCAAAAGCAGTTGGATTTATTAAAAAAAGACGAATTTTGAAAAAAATGTTGAATCCGCAACCAAACTGTTGTATTTTTAATAAAAAAATATTAAATTTGTAAGAAAATAAATAAATTTTCCACAAAAGAGTTCAATTTTCAACCAAGAAAAATTTTCCAATCAAAACAGAAAAATATTTCCAGCAAATGGTTGAATTTTAAAGCCAAAAAGACAAATTTTCTACAGAACAGTTGAATTTTAAACCCAAAAATATGAATTTTCAACCAAAAAGTTAATTGTCAATAAATCATAAATGTAAACAATGACTGAGGTTTGTGTCTTTTTTAAATTATCTGAGGGAATTTTCTTGATAAAAATACATTTAATTATTCCATTTTTGGTTGAAAAATGATCTTTTTTAATTGGAAATTCAACTATTAAGTTGAAAGTTGATCTACTTTGTGAAAATTGCATTTGTTAGGTTGAAGATTCATCATTTTAGTTGAAAACTATTTTTAAGTCTTTGGTCTTCTTCAGTTTTTTCTCCTGTTTTTTTGATCAGCAGAATCTACTGAAATGTTCAACAGAATTTTCAAAGCTAGATAAAAAAAATGTTTACCACAAAAATGGCTATAAAACTTGCTAAAGAAAAGTTTAAAAATGAAATAAATAATAAAATAAAATGAATAAAAAATAAAATAAAAAATAATCAAATGTAATCCCCTGATTTTTTACCTAAAATTGAAATACAGAATCGCTGTGATTCCTAAGATTTATTAATTTATTTTAAACAAAGAAATGTCTTTTCTACTGCAAAAGATGACTTTTTAACAAAATACTTGAATTTTCAACAAAATAATTAAATTTTTAACATAATAGGTAAATTTTCAAACTAAAATGATAAATTTCCAACAAAAAAGTGTCATAGTTTATATTTCAATCCAAAAAGATGAAAGTTATAAAAAAAAACGAATTTTAAATCCAAAAAGACAAAAGTTTCTAAAAAAAAAAAAGTTTCTACGAAAAAGAATTGAATTTTCAATCCAAAAAGACGAATTTTTTGAACCAAAAATGATGAATTTTTAACAAAACAGTTGATTTCTCTACCAAATAGTTGCATTTTTATCCAAGAAAGATGAAATTTCTCTTAAAACAGATGAATTTTCAATTAAAAAAAAATTTTCAAACAAATAGTTTAATTTTCATCCAGAAAAGATTTTAGTTCTCTTTCCAACACCAAAATATTAAATTTAAACAAAAAGTAAATTTTATACGAAATAGTTAAATTTTCAAGAAAACAGCAGAATTTTCAACCAAAAATTATGACTTTTCAAGAATATTGTTGAATTTTTAACTAAACCGTTGCATTTTTATCCAAGAAAGATGTAATTTCTGCTAAAGCAGGTGAATTTTAAAATCAAACTTTCAAAAAAGAGTTGAATTTTCAACCAAACAGTTGCATTTTTATTCAAGAAAGATTAAATTTTTTCTAAAACAGTTGCATTTAAAAAAAAATAGTTCAATTTTCATCCAAAGAAGATTCCAGTTCACTTTGCCACACCAAAATAAGAATTGTAAAGAATAAGTTAATTTTCTGCTAAATAGTCGAATTTTTAACCAAAAAGTATGATTTTTTAACAAGATTGTTAGATTTTCAACCAAACAGTTTTAAATCAAAAAGAAAAATTTTCAAAAACAGAGTTGAATTTTCATCCAAAAAGATTCCAATTGACTTTGCGACACAAAAATACGAATTTTAAACGAAAAGTAATTTTTCTACGAAATAGTTGAATGTTCAACAAAACAGTTGCATTTTTATCCAAGAAAGATGCAATATTTCTACCAAAAAACATGAGCTTTTAAATCAAAAACGCAAATTTCCAGAAAAAATAGTTTTCATCCATAAAAGATTTCACTTGACTTATTAACAACAAAATATGAATTTTACACAAAAAGTTAATGTTCTACAAAAAGTGTTGAATTGTTAACCCAGAAGACGAATTTTTAACAAAACCGTTGAATTTGCAACCAAAAAGGATGTCTTTTTAAGAAAATGGTTAAATTTTCAACCAAATAACAAAATTTATAACTACACTGAAAAAAATATATTCTTAAATTTAGAATTTCCCACTTATTTTAAGTGTAAATCCCTCGAAAATAGGTACCAAGTATATATTCTAGATATTAGAGGGGATCCCTCTTGCTATCATGGACAAGTGTCGTATTCTAACTTTAAGAATATTATATTCTAACTTTAACAAAACTGTATTCTAACTTAAGAATATTGTATTCTAACTTTAAGAACCTATATTCTAACTTTAAGAAACTGTATTCTAACTTTGAGAATACTATATTCTCACTTTAAGAATCTATATTCTAACTTTAAGAATATTGTATTTTAACTTGTGGGGATTATTAAAATCAAATACACTTAATTATATAATATTTGAACGTAATATATTTACCTTTAATAATTAAATTGTCAATGAAAATAAAATAATTTTATATATAATATATAATATATACTTATCTACTTCTATCTATATTTAATATCTAATACATCAAATATTAATATTATTATATGTATAATTATATTACTACGTATACAATTATTATTATGTTTATAGTGATTTACAAAACATGCCTAAAAGTTAAAAAAAGTCCCACCATTAGCTCCTGCTCGAGGAAAACTAGGATTAAAGGATATAACTTCTCTATATGAAACAAAAAATCATTCATATGTTTGGATGACTTCCTAACAATGTAATAGTTATTTCATATTCACGAAAATCTAATACATAAATTAAACGTATACCTTCTGGGGTGATAGACTTAATGCTTTCACGATGATTCATTATAATAAATTTAAAATTTTAAAATATTGTACGTTTTTGCGTTGACGGTTGTTCAGTCAAATGAAATGCAATGTCCAGTTTCGATATGATGATCAGCTAGTGCTGATTGCGTGAAATGTTTTAGCCTGACTTTACTCTCAAGCTCCTTTACATGTTGGCTCACCGCTCTCCCGGTTTCTCCAATATAGACTTTGCCACAAGAACAAGGGATTTTATATACTCCCGGATCACTGAGAGCACTGTAAAAACTAGAGATCTCTTTTTTTATAGTGTCATTTTTTCCGTGTCCTGTTTTTGAATATAATAACTTCATGCTGTTATTTTCAATGTAAAACAAATGAATCTGGGTTCCCACCAGTGGTATCATTTTAGTACCACTCGAGACTGTTTTTTCTGAGTCTTATTGTAATACCTGAAACTAGCCCTAAATTAATACTTTGTTTTTACAGTGAGGTGCCTTTTTATCTTTTGGGTTGTTTAGAAGTTGTCCTATTTTCGCAGGTGGTTTAAATATGGTTTGGATGTTGTGTTTGTTGAGAATTATTCCTATTTGTTCTGTGATACTCTGACCAATCACGAAACGTCGGCAACATTCATAGTTTCGCACACAGTTGAAACCCGAAAAAGCTCTAATTTAAAATTTTAAAATATTAAACTTTAAATTTTAAATTTATTATATACCTTCTGATGTGTTATCATAATCTTTCAGTAATTTTAGAGTATACTCGTTAGTTTTCGCTGCTTCTTTTCGAAGGAATTTAATAATGTGAACTTTAGAAGTATCCCATTTTGCGAGCGAACCGTCTTGTCTTTCGAGGAATAACTCTTTAAAATCCTGCTCTAACTGAAATTTAAAGAAAAAACCATCGTTAGTTGAGTTTTGTAACTGCCCTTTAAATGTGAAGCAAAGAAAAAATTATTTCAAATCAATGGTCTACTTTTTACGACGAAAACAACGAAAGCCAAAAGTCAGTCAATTATGCCTAATTAGCAAATTTGTTTATATTTATAGTGTAGATTTTCAAAAGTATTCCCGTATATTTCTTACCAAAAGATATCCATTTTGAAGCCCGAGTACTCTCCACTCCTCAAAATATTCATGAACAAAATGTTGTATCAATTTATTAACTAAAGACAGAATTTAAAAAAAAAACAAGACATAACAACTGAACAGCAACAAATGCTAACATTTGGCCAATTGAAAGAAATCTGACATGAGCATTCAAATGAATCGATCCATTCATTATAAGATTTGGACAAAGTAGAGTAGTAAAGTAAGTAGTTCGCACTTCACTGCTGAAAGCCGGGCATGAATTGGTTACTCAAGAGTTCAGTCAGTCAGTCACCTTAGTTCTGAGATGAGATTACCATACCGGAATTCCCCCCTGAGCTTTAAAAACGTTGCGCAACTCAATAATGACCAAGGCTCCAAGACCTTATGAAGTCTAAAGTCCTGACACACGCACACAGAAACACACACACATACACATATATATGTCCATATAAATATATATATATATATATATATGTCCCCATATAAATATATATATATATATATATATATATATATATATATACGTATATATAACTCATATGGACATTGGCAGACCCCAGGTTGCCAATGTTTCATAAACTGCGTTTCAATTTTTCATTTATTGCGTTTCACTTGGGGGATTAAAGTACGCGCGATTGGTTAGGCCTTAGGGCTTATTAGGGTAACCAGTTCGATCGAAAAATCGGAAAGACCTTTGTATTCGTCTCCTCAATACCTAGGTGCACCTTTTTTTAAATCAGTTTTTAAACAAATTATTTTATAATAATTTCAAATTTTGCAAAGACCATTTAGATATTTTCGAGGCGAATCCAAAGGTCTTTTCTGTTTTTCGATCGGACGCTTAGTTTGCTTATAATATTTGCAGAACGCTAAAAAATAGTGTAATTGTTTAAAAAATTGATTTAAAAAATAAAATAAAAAAGACGCACTTCGGAAACGAGTCCAAACGTATATTTCGTTTTTTGATTGAAAGCTTAGTTTGTTTATAATTAGAACAGTTTCTTTATATGTAGGACCAGGGTTACGGAAATGTAAGTTTATGTCGAAAGACGTAGAAAAATGATTAACATTTAAAAAAAAAGACAAAAAGCCCAGTTAGATATTTCGAAGACGAAACCAATGGTGTTTCTGATTTTTTGATCGAACGCTTTAGTTTGTTTATAATTGATTACAAAAGTTTACAAATTATATTCAACTTTTTGGCATCCAATTATTTTTGTGATTCAAATTTCAAAAACTAAGATTATTTTTCTTTTTGTTTCAGGTACGTATCTCTTGTTATTATTTACATACATTGACAGCAACAGGTAACGTGAAAAATATTTTTTTTTGCCGTTTAATTTACGATGCGATTAATTTATTTATAACTAGTTTATTAGTTTATAAAATAACCTCACAAGATGCTTCATGTCTAGTATACATCCTGCTAATATTAAAATTCCATTTGGTCCAATATTTACGTTTTTGTTGAAAATTCTTATTCTCGATTTGAAAATTCAACTGTTTTGTAGGAAATTCGTCTTTTTTGCATTAAAATTTCTCATGTTAGATAAAAAAATTTCTCTTTATTGACTGGAAAATTTTTTAATTTAAAAAATCATTTGTTTTTCTAGAAATTGAGTCGTTTTGGCTTAAAATGCAACTTAAAAAAACCAAACTTCGTCTTCTTCGATTGAAATAACTATTACATTTTTCGTGGAAAGTTCAACTATTTGTTGAAAGCGGAACTATTTTGTTAAAAATTAATTTTTTTGGTTAATAATTCATCATTTTAATTCAAACCCCTTTTTTTCGGTTGAAAATTAATTTTTGAACAAAATATTCATCTATTCCAATTTGTGTTGAAAATTTATATTTTTTAGTTAAAAATTCATGTAATTTGTCGAAAATTAATTTCTTTGGTTAAAATTTTCCCTATGTTGTTGAAAATTCGTTTTTTTACTACAAAATTAATTTTTTAAACTGAATATATAACTTTGATTGAAAGTTCATCTTTTTTCGTTGAAAATTCGTATTTTTTCGTAGAAAATTAATCTTTATGGTTGAAAATTCATCTTTTTGGTCCAAAATTCAACTGCTTTGTTCAAAATTAATTTGTTCATTAAAGATTTATGATTATAGTTGAAAATTTATTTCTTTTGTTACAAATTCAACTACTTTGTTGCAAAATTTTTTTTTTCGAAATTTATCTTTTTAACTTAATTATAACTACTCCGTGTTTGTTTGAAAATTCATGCATTTTGTTCCAAAAATCGTCTTCTGCAGTAGAAAATTAATCTCGTTGGTTAAAACTTCATTTTCTTGGTTAAAGATTCCTCATTTTAGTTGAAAATTCATTTCCTTGGTTGAAAATTCATCTTTCTGGTCGAAAATTCAACCATTTTGTTGACAATTCGTGTTTGATTAATTGAAAATTAATTTTTAACTAAAAATCTGTTCATTTGAACTTTAATTAAAACTTTTTTTTTCGCATTGAAAATTCGTGTATTTTGTTGAAAGTTTGTCTTTTCGGGTAGAAAAGTTATCGTTATGGTTGAAAATTTATCTTTTTGGTTGAAAATTTATCTTTTTGGTTGAAAATTCAACTATTTGTTTGAAAATTGATTTTTTTATTTAAGATTCATCATTATAGTTAAAATTCATTCCTTAGCTTGGAAATTGAACTATTTTATTGAAAATTTATTTTTCAACTAAAATTTGACCATTCCATTTTGGGTTGAAAATTTATCTTTTTTAGCTGAAAATTCATGTATTCTGTTGAAAATTCATTAAACAGTTGCATTTTTAACTAAAAAAGATCAAATTTCAAACCAAAGAGACGAATTTTCAACAAAGGAATTAAATTTTCCACCAAGAAATATTTTTCAATAAAGACAGAAAAAAATTTCAACCAAATTGATGAATTTTCAACAAAAATGTTCATTTTCATCCAAACAGTTTAATTTTTTACCAAGTTGTTGAATTTTCAACCCAAAAAGACGAATTTTGAACAAAATATTTGAATTTTTAACTAAAAAGGGTGACTTTTTAACAAAACTACATATGAATGTTCAAACAACAAATAAAATTGTTAACCAAAAATAAAATAGTTGACTATTCAACAAAAAAAAGAACATTAACTCAACAAAAACGAGTTCGATTTTCTTGTTGGGCTCTATTAATTCAGTTCGCATTCAAATGGAAAAACTAGAAAAAGGGGAAAGAGACGAATAGGGTAAATGCTGTGAAGCCTGCGATAAATACAAATTTGAATAATTCAAAGACTAAAGAATAATAGTTTAAGTAAACATTAAAGTTCAGTTTCAATACTTTTAAAATATTAGGCTAGAAAACTCTAAATTTTTGCCTAGAAATTAAAGTTAATTTTCATTGCACTTTTTTATTCTAGACACTTTTAAATCTGGACTACACAAAGTTTTTTTTCAGACTACTGTAGGGGAACCCTTTCTACAGTGGATAATGCAACCTACAGTTGATAACCATTAATATTAATAGCACAAATAAAAGAAAAATGATTAAATATAATTTTAATTTATAAACACGTATATTATTTTAACTATTCATTAAATGAAACTAATTATTTTACATTATTATTTTTAATTTATGATTATCCACTGTAGCACTATCCACTGTAGAGAGGTTGCCCCTAAACGGTTAAACGTAAAACTTATTCGAATTGTGTAAACTTGTACGGTCAAGTGCGGAGCACTAATAATTTTTAAAATTAAATTTAAAAAAAAATCTCGTAAATTCTCTCAATGGCACGTTAATCCCAAAAGAGCAACGCAATATATGGAAATTGAAACACAGTTATGAAACATTGAAAACTTCGGTCTCTCATGAGTACGCAGTTCAACCAAATATGGATCTCCGTATGGCTTTCTGTGCATTCGTATACACTCTTATGCAAAAGTCTCG
>CAKNYM010046863.1:89208-105932 GCA_932195095.1 Andricus curvator | reverse complement strand
GCGGGTCATCCGATATTCCAAATTCACTTTTATCTATTGGTTCATCTTTCAAAAAAATGCTTATTCGTAATTCGTTATCAATTATTACTTTTTTCGAACAAACTGTCTTTGTAATACCATTCTCTCTTTTAGAAATTATCTGACAAAATGATACAACTCGAAGGTCACCAGTTTGGATATTATTTCGCAACCAACTAATCGGATAAGATACGCTGTTTTGATTATTATATATGTTTTCAAATAGAAAATTACTTGGGATGCTGTTCGAAAAAATATCATAATTCTCATCAATAATAGAGACTTTTGGATTTTTAATATTTTTCGTATTCTCATCTCCAATTGCTTCTGAAGAATTTGAAACTTTACGTTTGCCTAAAATCTGTTTAGAGTTTAACGATGCTAAAGAGTCTAAAGATTTCTGGCAAGAATTACGGAATTGCTTCATTTTTGGTGGATTTTGCAAATTCCCAATATGAACATTATCTGTTTCGAGGGAATCTGACACTTTGCGTTTTCCTAAAATTGATTTTTTTGGCGTCGAATTTCGCTCTAGTGTCCGACGAGCTTTTTTGATAGGCTTCGATAAATAACTCGGGCAGTTTGGAAATTGAGTTGGAACAACACCTTTTTTTAATCTTGGTACTTTATAACGTAGTGTCTAAAAATTAATAAATGTGATAATTATTATTATTTAAATAAAAGATTGGAGTTATATTGGCAACAATAATTATTTGTTATTTTGCAATATATTGAAACTTATAAATCGACAAGATCAAAAGAGGCTAATAAAATATGGCACAATACACTATAACTTTAAAAATCCGCAAAATTTTTATTTTTATTGTTTATAAAATTCTGTTTTTATTTGTTTGAAATTGTAACATATATTGAAATTGTAAAATCGACAGGATTGAAAGAGATAAATCAACAATTGCACAATACAAACCACCTGTCAATTTGAAACTCTAGACAGTTTTTCTTTGTTATTTTTTATAAAATTTTGTTGTTTTTATTGGCTTGCAAATGTAAACTATACTTATATAAGTATTAAAGAATAAATACATTTTTACTTCGATGTCCTTCTATTGCCTGTATTGAATGAAAATCTAAAAAATTAAGACCAACTTATGAAGTTTGAGTCGAGGTTATGTTATTGTTTACAAAATTTAACCTTAAAAATTGAACTACTTACCGACATAACGCTTCCGTCAGGAGCTAAAACCTGTTTCTCCCAAACAATTTCTGTCTCTAAAAAATGTTGTTCGCAAACGACTTGTCCAGCTTTGCACAAAAAATCACTTTTGTGTCGTAGAATTGCACGTTGCCACTGTTCCACACAATTTTGCGGTACCGAAAAGAAATGGATCTTCTCCTTGTTTGTTTTCTCTGATTCCTTTGATTTGTACTCATTGGTACAATTAGGTATTATGCAGTAAATACCGCCCATTTTTATTTACAGTTTATTTACAAAACTTTTAAAAATAAATAAATAATACACGCTACGACTACATTTCTATGGGAAAGCCTTTTAAACTAATGTCAGACAATCGAGTGACGATCGACGCGCCGCTAGTTCGCCGCTCCGCCGCTGTGGACAAACCATGTCACGGCGCCTACTAATTTTTGTTATGAAAAAGAATAAACCAAATACTTATTTTTTCTATGTTATTTATATTTAATTAATGTTACAAAATATTCTTAAAAAATAATTAGAAGGCACTACAGGATGATGTTGAAGCTAAAGGAGTAATGGATTTCTCATAATTTATTTGTAGGTAAATTCTGTCACCGTTATCGTCTTGAAAAAATTGTGAATATAATTATAATTCAATTTATTATAATCGGCTCTTAAATTTGTTTAACACTTAACTTATTTATAAATTATATTGGCGTAATACATTTTTTATTTTATAAATTAAAATAAATGTTATTTATAAAATAAATTGTGAATTATTCGTTTTAACATGTATATGAGCATATAAATTTCAAATTGATAAATACGGAGAATAATATTAATTTTCATTATTATATAAGCTTTACAAAGTTTAAAAAAATGAATGATACATAGAATAGTGGCAGTAATTACCAATCTTTCAGTTTTCAAGAAATATGATAACAAATTTTTAAATTGTCTATTTGCTCCGCAATTATTGCTGTTTATACTCTATAGTAATCCATTCGCCACTAATACTTTATTATGCATTGAGAGATGTGGTGAATTTTTTTCAAGAAAAATTAATTTTTTAATTTTTATCATAAATGATGCACGTTATTACGAAAAAGTAAAATGTATTTTAGTATAACTTTTTTTTACATGAACATTTTTATCGTATCTGTTGTTTACGTCAAAATGATTAAATTCTTTTATTATAAGAAGAAAATTATCCTGTCGATAGAACTTTCCAGGCCTTTATAAACATTACAGTATCTTTCTTATTAAAAACTAAATTAAACAAAAACTTTTCAAACAATATATTTTTTTTCCTTCTGCGAAAATCTGTCAATTTTTTATTCTTCAAAAAATCTATAGTGGTTGATAAATTCGTGCTTTTAATTGGAAAATAGTGTCTTTAGTGTCTTTTTTTCAAAATAGTAGCAAAACAGCGTCATCGCTTGAAAAAAGTGTCAAATAGTGTCAATAGTGTGTTTTAAGCCCGAGTGCATTAAAGTCTTTAAAAATAGTTTATAATATTTTAAATCATTTCAAATCCTATTAGGTTACCGAAATAAATTCAAAATTCCTTGAAATCTTTTGATATACCCTAAAACCTGGCATAGGTCCTATTAAATCGATCTATATTTTCGAAATTTTAGAAAACTCTTCGATACAATACCCCATGCAAATTTTGTCAAATCTCTTGAAAATGCTTTAGAATCTTTTTAAATACTCTAAAATATTTCAAATCCTCTGAAACCAATTGTACATTCCTTAGAATCTTTTGAAATACTGTTAAAGTTATAAAATCCTTTCAAACCTTTGGAAATCAATTTAAAGATTTTAAAGCTCTTGAAAATGCTTTAGATCTTCTAAAATACCATAAAATAATTCAAATCCTATGAGTAACATTAAATTACTGAAATAAATTCAAAAATTCATAGGATCTTTCAAAATACCCTAAGATATTTGAAATCCTTCACAATATTTTAGAACTGCTTGAAATTTTTTTAACTCTTCAAAATCCCTTGCAATTTTTAAAAGCACCATAAATTATTTCCAATCCTTTGAAACTCTTTCAAATTATTGAAATCCTTTAAATCTTTAAAAATCACTTGAAACTTTTTAAAGCTTACGAAAATGTCTTGACATCTTTTAAAATACTCTTAAAGTTCTCAAATCCTTTACCATTTTTTCAAATTCCTCAAAATTATTGAAATCTCTTGGAAATGCTTTGGATTCTTTTCAAATGCCCTAAAATATTCCCAGTCTTTTTTTAAAATTCCTTCAAATTATCAAAATAAACAAAAAATTCCTTGGAATCTTTTAAATTACGCCAGAATATTGCAAATCCTCTGAAATCAATTAAAGTACTGAAATAAAATGAAAAATCCTTGGAATCTTCAAGAAACCTCTAAAAGTTTCCAAATTCTTTACATATTTTTGAAATCCCTTCAAATTGTTTAAATCTCTTGGAAATACCTTGGATTCTTTTGAAATACCCTAAAATATTCCTAATCTTCCAAAATTCCTTAAAAAATCCTTTCGAATCAATTAAATTACTAAAATCGGTTGAAAATTCCTTGAAATCTGTTAAAATATCCTAAAATATTTCAAACCCTTTAAAATCTGTTGGCATTCATTGAAATTATTGACATCTCTTTCAAATGCTTTGGATTCTTTTCAAATGCCCTAAAATATTCCCAGTCTTTTTTTTCAAATTCCTTCAAATTATCAAAATAAACAAAAAATTCCTTGGAATCTTTTAAATTACTCTAGAATATTGCAAATCCTCTGAAATCAATTAAAGTACTGAAATCAAATGAAAAATCCTTGGAATCTTCAAGAAACCTCTAAAAGTTTCCAAATTCTTTACATATTTTTGAAATCCCTTTAAATTGTTTAAATCTCTTGAAAATACCTTGGATTCTTTCGAAATACCCTAAAATATTCCCAATCTTGAAAAATTCCTTTAGAAATCCTTTCGAATCAATTAAATTACTAAAATCGGTTGAAAATTCCTTGAAATCTGTTAAAGTATCCTTATATATTTCAAACCCTTTAAAGTCTGTTGGCATTCATTGAAATGATTGACATCTCTTTCAAATGCTTAGGATTCTTTTCAAATGCCCTAAAATATTCCCAGTCTTTTAAAATTCCTTCAAATTATCAAAATAAATAAAAAAATCCTTCGAATCTTTTAAATTACTCTAGAATATTGCAAATCCTCTGAAATCAATTAAAGTATTGAAATCAAATGAAAAATCCTTGGAATCTTCAAGAAACCTCTAAAAGTTTCCAAATTCTTTACATATTTTTGAAATCCCTTCAAATTGTTTAAATCTCTTGGAAATACCTTGGATTCTTTTAAAATATCCTAAAATATTCCTAATCTTCCAAAATTCCTTAAAAAATCCTTTCGAATCAATTAAATTACTAAAATCGGTTGAAAATTCCTTGAAATCTGTTAAAATATCCCAAAATATTTCAAACCCTTTAAAATCTGTTGGCATTCATTGAAATTATTGACATCTCTTTCAAATGTTTTGGATTCTTTTCAAATGCCCTAAAATATTCCCAGTCTTTTTTTTAAATTCCTTCAAATTATCAAAATAAATAAAAAATTCTTCGGAATCTACTGAAATTCTTTGAAATATTTTCCCACAATATATCAATTTTAAATCTTTTAGAATCAATTGAAATTTTTTAAATCCTCTGAAATCCTATTAAGTTAATGAAATCAATTAAGAATTCTTTAAAATATTTTATAATACCTCAAAATATTTAAAGTTCTTTGAAATCTTTTGAAATTCCTTGCAATTGTTTGAAGATCTTGAAAATTCGTTGGATTTAAAAAAAAAATACCTTATAGTCTTTGAACTTCTTTGAAATCCCTTCAAATTATCAAAATCAATTCTTTAAAGTATCGGTGTTTTTTTTAATAGCAGTGCTCATTGAGAGCTTAAAAATTCTTAATTTGAACATCTTCTTAAATTATAAAATTTTTGATCTGTAAACATACACAGATCTCTGACAGACTTCTATTCAAACCGAAAAAAAAATAATTATTCGAATGTGTCACTATAAGGAAATGGAGATTTCAATCCTATAGGGAAAGTAGAACTGAAATGTACATGAGTTTCACAAATGATATTTAATATGATAAATATAATTAAATCATGATAGAAATCACAGTTACAGAGCGTAAAAATGATTAACTTGAAAATTTCTTGTTTGCGTAAACAGTTTAAAAACAGACTACCATCACAATTGAGGTTATGGTTCATTACTTCTTTTACAGACTTTACCGTGCAACGGTTGGCAACACTGAGCCGCGCATTACCAAATACGAAAAAACACGTGACGTATTATTATCGAACTCGAACTAAGTGATCCCGAAAAGACCACCTTGACATGCGCATGCTTCGATAGAATGGCGCTTATTGGTTCAAGTTCGCATCCTCATTGAGAATTCAAATACGGGCGCGTACTACAGCCAATCAACTATATTACAATTCAAACATGCGCAGATAAAGGCGACTCAGTTAGCATCACTGATTTCAAATGCAGCACCACACACAGGCACACACTACTGTTGAATATGAGCGGCCTACAGCAAGCAAACGTTACCACCGTGTTACTCTCGAAAATCGTCAGAATCGAAAACGACAATATCGTTTAGAGATTTTATATTAAGGACCATGGAGCAGTACGCTCGTTCTGTCTTCCATGTAAAATTTAAAAAGAAAAATTCTTTAAATAATTTTTTTTTCAATATTGTATGTGATGTCATAATAATGGACCTTACTACTTTTTAACATCTTAAAGTTAAAATATTAAAGGCTCAGGTAAATAATTTCAAAATTTTTAATCTTTTTCTCAACCTTATTTTTTCATTCGTATATGTTTCGTTATGTATATGAAATAGTTTCTCTTCATTTACAATTTCATTAATTTTACTTCACAGAACTAAATTGAGATGAGAATCTGGTAAGAGCATACATCTTTTTTGACTACGACATTTTGGCTTCTGCCAATTTTTTAAATTATAAAGGACTGTATATGACTTGGATTCCTCTTTCCTGAAGAGGAGAGCATTTGACTCTCGAAACGTCGACGATTAAAGGATCTTCTCAACATCATCAAGGTCTTTTTATTTGATCTGAAGTATGTCATCTTATACCTTTTACGTTAATTAAGTATTTATTTACTCAGACGCATAACATCGCATTATAACTTTTACCATCTATTAATAAAAATTGTATGTTTATTTTTTCAAAATCCCTGACTTTTCCATGTTTTTCCCTGACCAACCAATTTCCCTGACTATTAGTGACTATTAGTGGATATTGAACTATCACTGGTAGAATTGCAATCAATGTGAAAAAATCGAGGATGTCGACGAAAAGGATTCATCAAGCGGAAAATATTTGCTAGGGGTGCTTTTCGTTTTTCTTTATATTGCCTGCGTATTGAGATGTGAAATTGTCCCCAGTTGATACAAATTATCAATCGTATATTTTGATTCAAATCTTTTCCGGTAGTTATCGAAGGCGATTTTTACGGGTCAAAGCTACATCATCCCATTACATCCGGAGGAGAATAAAAAAAAATGAAGAGTAAATAAATATATCTAGAGGAGAATATCGAGGGGTTGAATCCTCCTATCTCAATCGAAGATTTATAGGATATAGTAATAATATTTCAAAAAAAAATGGGTTGTTATATTCGACCTAGTAGCGTTATTGGATTACAGAGCATCAAACAGCGAAGGGTAAAAAATGTTTCCGTTCCATATAACGCGATGGTATTCATCATTTTATTTCTGAAAAAAAGTATTCGGAAATTAAGAAAGCTTTTTTATAATCCGAAGTCAATCCGGAATAATGATGCATTCAAATTCAATATCAAGATGCAAATTCTAAATTTGAATTTTATTTTTTTTAAATGGTTTAGAAATTCAGCTAGGCTGTTTTAGTTATAGCAATTAATTTTCTCAGAGAAATCTGTACTATCATTAGAGAATAACATAAATTTTTAACGTCTTTTCAGACTTAATGGAGCTATGAATCAAAAATTATTTTAATTAATTTTTTTCTGAAAAAAAAGATTTTCTCCTTTCGCTCCGCTGGGATTCGAACCACAGAACTTCTGATTTCCGGTCAGGTGCTTTTCCCATTAAGTTACTAGAGAGATCGAGAGTAAAAACTTTATCTCAGAAAATATACGCATTATTAAGCTAGATGTTACAAACCCAATTTTTAAAGGAATCTGTATTATCATTATAGAATAGAAAAATTTTTAACCTCTTTTCAGACTAGATTGAAATATGAATTGAAAATTATTTTTATTAATTTTTTTCTGAAAAAAGATCTTCTCCTTTCGCTCCGCTGGGATTCAAACCACAGAACTTAAAGGCGAAAGGAGAAGCTCTTTTTCAGAAAAAAAGTTAATTAAAACAATTTTTAATTCATAGCTCCATATAGTCTGAAAAGACGTTAAAAATTTCTGTTATTCTCTAATGATAACACAGATTCCTTGAAAAATTTGATTTGTAACATCAAGCATAATAATGCGTATATTTTCTGAAATAAAGTTTCTTCTCTCGATCGCTCTAGTAGCTCAATGGGAAAAGCACCTGACTGAAATCAGAAGTTCTATGGTTCGAATCCTAGCGGAGCGAAAGGAGATCTTTTTTTCAGAAAAAAAAATTAATGAAAATAATTTTCTTAGCTTTCGATTTTTGTTCAATACAAATGTAAGGTAAAAAAATTCTTTGATCTATAGATTTTTTTTATCAGGCAAATCGGGAAAACCTTCTCAGGATTATAATTCTAAATTAGGACAAATAAAAAAAATATACAAAAAAATCACGTAGAAAGAATTAAGATTGTTATAAACTGTTTTTTATTTTATGATTTTTTCAATATCATCAAATCTTGAATAAATAAATAAATTATTTTTCAATTTATGAAAACCTAATTATTTCTTTTTTATATAACTAGAATAATGTGCGCGCTGCACGCCAATAATTACACTTCCTCATGAAAAAGCTCGATTTATTTGGCAACATTTTTTTATAGATTTTACAGAAAATCTGATACGATTTGAGAATTTTGAATATGTTTCAAAGAAATTTCCTTATTATAGTGAGAAAATTCCAGTAAATTCCAGTACAATTCTTGAAAATTACGAGATTTTTTTTTATAGAATATGACTCTTCGCCTGTGTAATAATCTGACACTGTAGTTTCCATATTCTTTTTAACATTTAAAAAACATAAAAAATACAATTTCAAAGTTTTTAAAATTAAATTAATTTTTTCTGTTGGAAATTCAAATATTTTCATGAAAGTTGAACTGCTTTGTTGAAAATTAATTTTTTTGGTTGATTCAGCATTTAAGTTGAAATTTTTTTTTCTTCAAAATTTAACTATTTTTTAAAATAATTTTTTAAACTGAAAATTTAAGTATTCCATTTTTTGTTGATCATTCATCTTATTCAGTTGAAAATTCAACTGTTTGGTTGAAAATTTCTCTATCATGGTGAAACTTTGTGATTTGTGGTAGAAAATGAATCTTATGGGTGATCAATCACCTTTTTGGTTGAAAATTCATGTATTTTGTTGAAAATCAATCTTTTTTGGTAGAGAATGAACCTTTTTAGCTTGAAATTTATATCTTTACTTGAAAATTATTATTTTTTCAATTGAAAATTAGATTAAAAATTTAACTATTCATTTTTTCGTCAAAATTATTTTTTATAGACAATCAATATTTTTGGTAGGAAATTCATTTGTTTCATTAACATTTTAACTGTTTTTTTTTTTTTTTTTTTTGAAAATTAGTTTTTTTTATTAAAAATTAATTTTTTCACTAAACACTTAATTATTTCATTTTACGTCAAATTTTTTCATAGACTTTTAATCTTTTTTGGTAGAGAATGAACCTTTTTGGTTCAAAATTCATTTCTTCACTCGAAAAATTTTTTTTTTTTCACTTGAAAATTAAATTTTTAACTAAAAACTTAACTATTCCATTTTTGGTCAAAAATTTTTTTTATAGACATTTAATCTTTTGGAAGAAAATTCGTGTGTTTCGTTAAGAATGTTTCGGTTTTGTTGAAAATTTATTTTAATCGCTTAAAAACTTATTTCTCTAACTGAAAATTAAACTATTCTATTTTTTGTTAAAGATTTTTTTTTTTAGTTAAAAATTCATCTATTTTCTTGGAAATTGGTCTTTTTTAGTAGAAAATTAACCTTTTCGGTCGAAAATTCAACTATTTGTGTGATAATTCCAATCAAAAATTAAAATATTTCGTTGAAAATTCATGTATTTTGTTAAAAATTGAACTTTTTCGTAACAAAATAATATTTTTGGTTAAAAATTCATTTCTTTAGTTGAAAATAAGTTTTTTTATTAAAAATTAATTTGTTCACTAAAAACTATATTATTTCATTTTACATCAAATTTTTTTTCAAAGACTTTTAATCTTTTTGGTTGAAAATTCATGTATTTTGTTGAAAATTAATCTTTTTTGGTAGACAATGAACCTTTCTGGTTCAAAAATTATTTCTTCACTTGAAAATTAGTTTATTTTTCCATTGAAAATTAAATTTTTAACTAGAAATGTAACTATTTCATTTTTCGTCAAAATTTTTTTTTATAGACATTCAATATTTTTGGTATAAAATTCATTTGTTTCGTTAACATTTTAACTGTTTTGTTGAAAATTTGTCTGTTTTTAGTAGAAAATTAATTTTTCTGGTGGAAAATTAATCTTTTTGGTCAAAAATTCAACTATTTAGTTGCAAATTCCATTAAAAATTCAGTTGAAAATCAGTTTTTTTTTCATTGAAAATTAATTTTTTAACTAAAAACTAAACTATTCCATTTTTCTTTTTTAAAAAAATTTTTTGTATAGACATTTAATCTTTTGGTAGAAAATTCATGTGTTTCGTTAAGAATTTAACTGTTTTGTTAAAAAGTTATTTTAATTGCTCAAAAACTTATTTCTCTAACTGAAAACTAAACTATTTTGTTAAAAATTTGTCTTTTTTAGTAGAGAATTTGGTTGAAAATTCCATAAAAAAATTAAAATATTTGGTAGAAAATTAGCGTATTTTGTTAAAAATTGAACTTTTTGGTAGAAAAATGATATTTTTGCTTAAAAATTAATTTCTTTAGTTAAAAATTAGTTTTTTAAATAAAAATTTATTTTTCAACTAAAAACTTAATTATTTCATTTTACGAACAGCCATACCACGCTGAAAAAACCAGTTCTCGTCAGATCACTGAAGTTAAGCAGCGTTGGGCGCGGTTAGTACTTGGATGGGTGACCATTTGAGAAAACCGAGTGCTGTTGGCACATCGTGGGTGTGGTGAGCCCACACTTGTAGTTATTTTACTACAAGCTATCAACCTAGAAACACTACCCGAATCGGGTAGTGTCACGCCTACCCTGAAAGGGAAATGGCTTAATGGTATACATACATACATACATACGTCAAATTTTTTTTAATAGACTTTTAATCTTTTTGGTAGAAAATTCATGGTCCGTTAAAAATTTAACTGTTTTTTTTGTTTGAAAATTTATTTTAATTGCTTCAAAATTTATTTCTATTACTGAGAATTAAACTATTCTGTTTTTCGTTGGAATAATTTTTTTTTTTAAATTAAAAATTCATCTATTTTGTTCAAAATTTGTCTTTTCTTGTTAGAAAATGATCTTTTTTGTAGAAAATCAACCTTTTTGGTTGAAAATTCAACTATTTGGTTGAAAATTCCATTAAAAACAAATGTTTGTTTGAGAATTCATGCATTTTGTTAAAAAAGATTATTTTTTGGTAGAGAATTAATGTTTTTGGTTGGAATCTCATTTATTCGGTTGAAAATTAGTTTTCGTTTATTGAAAATTAATTCCTTTAATTAAAAATTTAACTATTCCATTTTTCATGAAAAAAATTTGTTATAGACATTTAACCTTTTTGGTTCAAAATTCAACTATTTCGTTGAATTTTTTTTTTTTGTTGTAAAAAATTCATTTCTCTATCTTAAAATTAAACTATCTTTTGGGTTGAAAATTCAACCATTTAGTAACAAATTAATTTTTTTCTCATTAAAGAAGCATCATTTAATTTAAAAGTTGATTTCTTTGGTCAAAAACTTAGCTTTGTTTGAGAGATATTTTTTTTTGTTTGAAAATGAATTTATTTACTAAAAATATAGTTATTTCAATTTTGCTATAAAATTCATTTTTTTAATTTGAAAATTCACTTGTTTTGTTGAAAACTCGTCTATTTAGTCTGAGTTCAATTATTTTGGTAGAAAATGCATATTTTCGGTTCGTAACTTCAACTTTTTTCGAAAATTCATCTTTATGACTTAAAAACTTAACATTTTTGATAAATTTTTTTTCTTTATCGAATGAAAAATCTTTCTTGGTGGAAAATTCAACTCTTTTGTTGAGAATTCGTATTTTTTGGTTTAATTCAACAGATCTTTCATTGAAAATCAAAATATTTTTTGGTGCAAATATCAGCTATTACACTTTTTCTTGAGAATTCATTTTTTTAATCATTTTTATCATTTTTTTTCCAAAAATTTAAGTAAAAAAATGGAATTTTGAGTTTGTGTAATAGAAAATTTTCAAAATAAATATAATTCTGATTGGAATAGGGAATTTTAAAAATAAACTTAATTGTAACTTGATATAGGAAATTTTCTAAAAGAATTATAATTCTGATTTTTGACGAAGAATAAATAAATTGAATATAAATAATTTTTCCGTAAAGAATTATAATTTTATCTTTGAACAGATTATTTTTGACATAGAACGGGTAATTTTGGAAAATAATTTCAACTCTGATTTATTAAAATAGAATTTACAAACAAAATACCTGTTACTACTCAGAATTCGTCAGACTTTGGAAACTCCTTGTTCCAAATCAGAATTTTTTTAAATTTCAAATTATTGTTTTTGCAAATAAAAATTTTACAGAATATGAAACTTTCCTCTTCGAAATTTTAGAAAAAGAGAGTCACTATATTTTTGAATTATAATAGGAAATTTTGTTAATAAACAAAATTTTGAGGTTGAACAGGGCATTTTTTGAAATAAATGTCATTGTGACATTTATGAATTTTTTGTGGAATTTTGTGGAAATTTCTGTTAATTCATGTTAATTGTAATGACAAATAGTTTCTGTGAGTAAAAGAATTTTTCAGCATGAAATTTTTTTTTTTTAATCATTGTTGTTGAAAACCGGATTTTCCTTTTGTTACTTGAAATTATTTTATATCTTGAATTTGAAAAAATAAAAAAATAAAATTTCTTTTAATAAGAAATGAAATAGAATAAAATCTGATGTGAATTGAAGAAAAATTTGTGCTTTTTAATACTTTTGCGCGGTTAAAGTAAAAGTTCCAAATTTTCTAATAAATTATTTTTTATATTGAACGATTTTAAATTTAAGACGATTAATCACTGAATAATTTAAGAACAAAATTTCAAAAATGGGACAGTTCCAAATTAAAAGTGTTTTTGGAAATGAATGATTACAAATTTTAAAAAATCGGGCTTTTATATAAACAAACTGTTTAAAAATAAAAATCGGATTTCTATTTAAAAAGGATTTATTTATTTAAACAAATTTTACAAAAACTCGGTTTTTATCTAAGCCATAGAGTTCATAATATAAAAACAAAATAATATTAGTCGCGTTAAAAATTAAATGCTTTCAAATTAGGAAATTAAAAATTGCTTCGCCTCAAATTCAAATAGTTAAAGATTTTTCAATTTCAAATTGGAAAGCATGGTGATTTATGAATTTAGAGTTTTGAGTCAAAGTTAAGTGTCTTTTTTCAAATTAAAGTCATATGAAATAAATTTTTCACGATTTTAAATTCAAAATGTTTATCATTGAATAATTTCAAATTAAATTTTGGTAAATATGACAATGTAAAATTAAAATCACTTGAAAATAAATAATTACGAATCTTAAAAACTCGGGTTATTGTATAAACAATTGGTTTAAAATAAAAATCGGTTTCTAAATTGAAAATTCAGTTTTTTTCGAAAAAAATTGCTATTTTACTCAAAGTCGATTTATATATTTAAAACCATATTTTAGATAGAAGAATCAATTTTAACAGAAGAAGAAATCCGTTAGTTAACGAAATTTTTGGGGATTACTCAAAATGAAAATCTTGACATGTCGAATTTAGATAAAAATTAAAATTTAATGTGATTTTTTTTTCTTATATTAGTGGTTAAAAAATAAGAAAAAGGAGGAACATTTCTTTATTTATATCCCTATTATGGAAGCTTTTCTTTAGTCTGATCTTTTCGGGGATGGCTCAAATTCAACTACGTAGAAATTAAATAAAAAATAAAATTTTCTATAATCTATAACATTTTTTTATTAGGATAGCTCAAATTGAAGCTCCTTAAATGTAGATTTCAAATTTGAAAAAAATTGCTACGTGTAGTATTTTTTATATTAATGATTATAAAAGAAGAAGAATGACGAAAATTTGGTTATTTAGACCCCTATTCTGTAAGCTTTCCTTTTAGTCGGATTTTCTTTGGGGATGGCTCAAATTGAAGTATTGTAGAATTGAGATAAAAAAATTGCTATGTTACATTTTTCATATGACTGGTGAATTTGTGAGATAAAAGGAAAAATTTCTTTAAACTGTTTTAAAAATGTATTATTTCGAAGGAATGATTTATTACTGAGCAAAACTTTTATCGAATAAATACAACTATTGCTAATTATATTTTGGTTCAGTTATTATGTAATACTTTGAAATAAACAATATTCATTGTTTTTCAAACAAAAGAGCGAAAATAAATAAATTACGTATAACAAGTTTAAGACTTCATAAAGTTTTTTTTTTTTTTTGTCGAATTTTGTGTAACTTTGAAAAGATATTCTGGGATTGGCTACTACCCAGGCGACGCTGGTTAAATTTCTGCTTTTATTAAACTAAAATTGAAAAATGAAACTATTTTTAAAGATTCTTCTTCAAGTTTTAATCACAAAATGTACTCTGTATTTATGAACAGTTTGAGGTTTCTCGTTTGCTGAGTGCTGTCGCGCTCTATGTTGTTCCGCAAAACTAATTACAGATGTCTTATAAATATTATAATTACATATTATGATATTTTTATTATTTTTATTGCGAGAATTTTTTATAAATCTTCAAATTCAATTCCATATTTATCTGCCTGACATTGATAAATCCATCTGAAATCCATCTATGGACACAATAACAAATTTATTCGAACGATGTACAAATAACAAGTCTTGGATAAAGAGAAATTTAGGAGGGTGTGAAATTTACTGCGGAGAAATAGGGGATGTATTGAAAGAGAATTTAATAGAGCTTTAAGATATGATCGATTTTATATATAATTTTCCATTAAAAAGGTAACTTTTTTATCATTGAATCATTCAAACTCTGCAAATAACAAATTAAAATTCTCTATTGAATTAGCTAAGGAAAACAAAATTAATTTCTCAGATCTAAGATTCTTAATAGGAAATAACAGAATTTATAGTGAAAATTAAAGCATTGTTGAAAATACTTTATTTTTAAAAATGGGCATCCCATAGAACTGTTAAAAGTAAAGATAGCTGAGCGTTATGAAATATATTACAAAACCAAAAAATGCAAATAATAAAATTAGAGATCCTTTACCCAAAAAAAAAAAAAAAAAAAAAAAAAAATTGTAATGCCAAACATTAATGGTTTCCATGAAGTTCTTTAACAATTTTCAATAAAAAAACAACATTCGAATTGTTTCCTCTCTTAAAAATACGTTTAATCTAATTCTTTTTCTTCATGCATTGGACAATTTTTGTCTTGAATCTTGATGCTTATCGCCCAAAATTTTTTGGAATCCACACAAAAAGAAATGTATTAAGAAAAAAAAAAACACGTATTTCCCATAATCATGATTTTTTTCGGTTTTTACAAAATAAATTGTTTCTAATATATAAAATGCTACTTCTGCTGATAATTAGATGTTTAAATAAATTGTTTAAACAATTAATTATTGTTTCTAGCAAATTTTCTGTTAGAATAGTTAGAAAGTTGCTGTTTTTCCGAATAATACATCTAAGGTATTCTCAACTTTTCAGTTAGAGCTAGGTAATCAATTCAATTAACCAGAAATAATTATTTAAACAATTTATTATTATGGATGAGAATATTTACTTAGAATAATGCTAGAGACTTGCAGGTTCTTTTAAAATTTTCCAATTTTTGTCAACTTTTCATCTAGAGTGAAGTGATAAATAATTCAAGTTAACCAAAAACAATTATTTTAAACAATTTATTATTACTTAAAATAATATTATTTTTTAATAATGCTAGAAGATTGCGATTTTTCTGGAAATATTTAACTTTTTGTCCACTTTTCACTTGGAGTGACGTGAAAATGAATGAAATTTAATGCAACCTATTGTTTAAACAAATTATCGTTGTTGATAACTATCTTTTCCTGTATAAATAATAGATTTGATATGCTCCTTACTTTTGGTGGGATATTTGTGGGAAGTAGTAAGAAGGATATTCGTCAGGGATAATAGATTTTCATCTATGGAGAGGAGGTGAGAAGGAGTTATCTCATGGGATAATAAGAGACAGGAGAGGTAGGGGAATCATAGGAGGGAGTGAGAGGAAATGTTGCCATTTTTGTAGAGGAGGGATGTATGGTGGATAGATTTCGAGGGAGGTGAAAGGAGGGTGTGAGGTGTCTATCTCATAAGATAGAGGGAGATGGCAACTTGGAAGAGTGATCTGGAGAGTACCAGAGGAGGGAGTGAGAGGATAAATGTCGAGGGAGGTGGAAAGTGGGGAGTGATGGATCTATCTCCTAAGATAGAAAGAGATAGCGACTTGAGCGGGTGTTTTTGATTTCGATTCGCTCCTGTAAAGAGCTGAGTTAGAGGAGTGTTGACTTGTTGGTCGTGGGAGAGGGGAAATGTTAGTCAGTGTATCGGCTAAGAGGGCTGGTATGCCAGCTGTCTCAGCGGAAACGGGCAGGCTGGTATGCCAGCTAACCCGTTAGCGGAGGAAAGACGGGGGAGAGGTTAAGTGACCAGTGAAAAAACTTAGAATTGTGTGTTTTCGAATTTTCTTTATTTAATTTTTTGCACCTTACCATGGTGAATTTACAGATAAGCAAGTTGGAAAGTAAGGCGTCGTAGTTCGTTGTTGCTTCCTCACAAGAGGGCGAAGGCGATGCGTCGTCAATGGTCCTCTGGCTGGCATCCAGCTGGAGGACTCTGGCGGTCGAGAGAGAGAAATGTTGTGCACGGCAATGGCTTGCGGTGGAAACCTAGGGCTGGCAACCAGCTGTAGGTACCTATGGCTGGCATCCAGCTGTAAGGTTTAAGTGAGAGGGTTCTGGCATCCAGCTCCAGGCTGTGGTAACTCAATGCTTTAGAAGCGACCACGTATATTCGGCGGTGGCGCCATCAAACGAGCCCGCAGTTTTCAATATATATATGTATATATATATATATATATATATATATATTTCTAGATAACCTAAT
>CAKNYM010046863.1:71605-88808 GCA_932195095.1 Andricus curvator | reverse complement strand
TTATGAATGAAAGTTCGTAAATAATACTGCTCCCTCTCTTAGTTTTTTTAACTGTGTACTGCCACGATAATCATCAGGTCGAAAATGATGACAACAAATTATATATCGTCTCTCAAGGTGTATTTACACGCTCTGTCTGCTGGTCGTCAGCCAGCCAACATAATTCGAAATATTCATTCACACTTTCGGAAAATTCAGTGAAATATAGTAATATTTTAGTTATCTTCCAGTGAGTTTTAGAAGAGAACTAAAATATTACTATATTTCACTGAATTTTCCGGAGGTGTGAATGAACATTTCGATATGTTGGCTGGTTGACGACCAGCAGACAGAGCGTGTAAATACACCTTGAAACACTTCTTTACAGGTTAGGTTGTGTAAATTCGGACATGTGTTGACGTTCGGTAAACAACGAAGGAGTAAGAGAGATAGATGAAACACCGTCCCCTTAGCGACGTGTAGCGGGGTAAGACATACAGAGCCATCTAACGAGCCCGCAAAACAGGACCAGAATATGTACAGTCGCGGTTGCCTATACTAGTGACCACAGCCTGTCCAGCTCCCAAACACTTCTGACGTTCTGGGCCCGTGCGCGCCCTTTTAACGGGGAGGCTGTGTGGGCGTTGCGTGGGAGTCGAGCAGAGAGGGTAGAAAATCGTTGGTGGGAGATGCGCGCGTCGAGCTACGCGCACGCTCTACTCGCGACTCTCGCCTCTACTCGCCCTGCCGGCTTGCTGACGTCACTTCGCGAAGTACCTATTTCTCTCTCTCTTACTCGCAGGTATAATTACTAGTTATTATTATTTTAATATGGTTGCCTACTGAATGAATAAACGTCGTCTGCGAGATGTTTTAAATCTACCAATAAAAAAGTCTCGCTCTATGCGAGCCGCGTATAACAGATTGTTACAGTTTTTTCTGAAATTTTCCACTTTTTGTCATCTTTTCACATAGTGAGATGATGATTAATGTAAGTTAACAAAAACTGTTTTTTAAATAATGTATTATTGCTTATAACTATCTTCTTTTGAAAAATTGCTAGAAAATTTCGTTTTTTCCGAAATTGCTAATTTTCCTTTGGCTTCATAGTTATAAACGAATAATAAACAAACAATGAAGAGAATCGTTTTCGAAACAATCGCTTTCCTCTTTGTAAATATATTTTTCTGAAATAAAACCGATATTTGAAATATCCTTCAAATTTTCTATTTGGATCATATTAAATGTACATTTTTTTCAAAGTAGTTACTGAGAACCTTTTTGTTTAAGTTAATACTATTATTTATTATTTGTTCCTCACTAAAAAGTCAAAGAAAAGCTGAAAAAACGAAATTGTTTGTTAAATTGCATTAATTGTAATTTAACTAAGTAGAAAGTGGACGAAAAGTTAACAATTTCAGATAAAAATAATTTTTTTAAAAATTAATTTGTGTAAAATTGCATAAATTATTACCTCGGTCTAAGTGAAAAGTTGTCAAAAGATAAAAATTTGAGAAAAAAACGGCAAATTTCTAACATTATTTAAAGAGAATATTTTTAAAAATAACAATAACTTGTTTAAACAATTATCTGTGTTCAGTTTAATTTATTATTTTCTTGACCAAACAGCAAAAATGAAACAAGTAGAAAAATTCGAGAAAACCCGCCACTTTTTAACTCTATTCTAAAAGGAAATTCCTAAAAACAATGATAAATTATTTAAGCAATTTATATAAAAATCTGATTATCAGTATAAAGTAGAATCTTATGTATTAGAAATCACTTGTATTGAAAAAACGGCAAAAAAATCATAATTAACACCAACAAATCGAAGAATTCAATTTTTCACTTATAGGACCCTATAAAACAGATATCCAAATTGAAGCACCATATATCATAATCTCATTTAAAAAAATAAAATCTGAAAATAATTTACAATTTTGCTTCGATTTTTCTAGAATCATTTGATTTTCCCGGATACAAATATCACATGACGAATAATTATAATTAATTATGATCCAGGTTAGGATTTTTAATTTCTACAATGTTTTTTTTATTTCTACAATTTTTTGTTTTTGGAAACATTCCTACCACAATCAAGATAAATAAATCATAATTCTTTTTAAATAATAATGAAATTCAACAAAATAGTGAAATTTTTCACAAAAGAGATGAATTTTCATGTCAATTGTCAAATTTTCAACTAAAAAAGAATAACGTTATACCAAATAGTTGAATTTTCAACGAAAAATGAAAATCTTGAACTTTCATTTGAAAAAATTATTTTTCTACTAAAAAAAAAAACTAATTTTTCACAAATATATTCAATCTTCAGCCAAAGAGATGAATTTTCAACTACGATGATGAATTTTTAACTAGAAAAGTTAAATTTTCAGAAACAAAGTTAATTTTTAACAACAAAAATAAATTCATTTTCAAAAAAATAGTGAAATTTTCAAACAAAGAGATAAATTTTCATCTAAAATGATGAATAATTGGCCAAAGAAATTAATTTTTAACGAAAGACGAATTTTCAATTAAATAGTGAAATTTTCAATGAAAAATGGGAAACATAACCTTTCATGTAAAAAAATTAATTTTGAACCAAAGAAAAAAAACGAATTTTTACAAAATAGTTCAATCTTCAGCCAAAGAGAAATTTCAATTAAAATTATGAATCTTTAACTAGAATAGTTCAATTTGAGGTGAAAAGTTAATTTTTAACAACAAAAAAAGATCAATTTTCAACCAAATAGTGAAATTTCCCACCAAAGAGATGAATTTTCATCTAAAATGATGAATCATCAAAAAGAAAAAATGTATTTTTAACAAAAGACGAAGTTTTAACAAAATAGTTAAAGTTTTGATGAAAAAAAGTTTGACTTCTTGCCAAATAGTTACATTTTCAACCAAAAATAAAAAAGTTAAACTTTCATTTGAAAAAATTAATTTTCTACAAAAAAAAACTAATTTTTCAGAAAATAGTTCAATCTTCCGCTCAAGAGATAAATTTTCAACTAAAATGATGAATCTTTAACTAGAATAGTTG
Source organism: Andricus curvator (assembly GCA_932195095.1). Classification (NCBI taxonomy): domain Eukaryota; kingdom Metazoa; phylum Arthropoda; class Insecta; order Hymenoptera; family Cynipidae; genus Andricus; species Andricus curvator. The sequence continues at coordinate 85,780 of CAKNYM010046863.1, read as the reverse complement.
AATTTTCAGAAACGAAGTTAATTTTTAGCAACAAAAATAAATGCATTTTCGAAAAAATAGTGAAATGCATTTTTAACAAAAGACGAATTTTCAACAAAATAGTAAAATTTTCAACGAAAAATGATAAACTTTCTACTAAATAGTTAAATTTTCAATAAAGAATGAAAAAGATAAACTTTCATGAAAAAAAAATTTTTGAACCAAAGAAAAAAACGAATTTTTACAAAATAGTTAAATCTTCAGCCAAAGAGAATTTTCAACTAAAATTATGAATCTTTAACTTGAATAGTTAAATTTTAGGTAAAAAGTTAATTTTTAACAACAAAAGAAGATCAATTTTCAACCAAATAGTGAAATTTCCCACTAAAGAGATGAATTTTCATCTAAAATGATGAATCGTCAAAAAGAAAAAATGTATTTTTAACAAAAGACAAAATTTTAACAAAATAGTTAAATTTTTCAGGAAAAAAGATTAACTTTTTTCCAAACAGTTAAATTTTTTACAAGAAATTAAAAAGTTAAACTTTCATTTGAAAAAAATAATTTTTAACAACAAAAAAGGCATTTTCAACAAAATAGTGAAATTTCCAAACAAAGACATCAATTTTCATCTAAAATGATGAATCATTGGCCAAAGAAATGCATTTTTAACAAAAGACGAATTTTCAACAACATATTTACATTTTCCACTAAAAATGATCAACTTTCAAACAAATAGTTTTTCTAACCAGAATTAGAAAAGTTTTTGAACCAGAATTAGAAAACTTAAACTTTCATTACAAGAAAATTAATTTTTAACCACGAAAAAACGACTTTTTTACAAAATAGTTCAATCTTCATCCAAAGAAATGGATTTTCATCTAAAATAATGAACCATTGACCAAAAAAATAAATTTTTAAAATAGTTAAATTTTCAGTAAAAAAGTTCATTTTTAGCAACAAAAAGAAAAAAAATTTCAACAAATGATGAAATATACAACCAAAGAGATGAATGTTCGTCTACAATGATGAATAATAAGAAAATAGATTCTTAACAAAGGAGTTCAACCAAGGAGTTAGCCAGTAACCCAAATATATATAGACGATATTCTTTTTATTGCGCAAACTGAAACCGAATTTTGGAAAAGAAAAATCGAATGGAAAAAGTTAGAATAGTTTTTTAAAAAACACTTGAATCGCTAGGGTTTATCATTAACTTAAAAAAATTCCATCTTAAGGCCATGTGATGAGTGGGTCACGTGACCAGATTCCTACCTTACCGGCACGTAAGGTCGGTAAGGTAGGAATCTGATCACGTGACCCACTCGTCACATGGCCTTAAGCCCTCACAATTATCTACCTTGCTAGGTTTCGATTTAGTTATCAAAACTTCTGTATCCGAGTACCTCAAAAAAAAAACAAAAAAAACAAGCTATTAAAAAGGTAGTGCAAAGTTTTTAGGCTAAAAGCAAATCGAAAATGAGAGAGATAGCACCATAGGCACTCTTGTCGCAGAATGTCCAGCAGTAAAATACTGATGGCTGTACACTAAAAGGCTGAAAAGAGAAAAATATTTGGCACTGAAAAGGGACAATGAAAATTTTAACTCGTCAGTGATACTCTCATACAAGGCAAAAGAGGACCTATGCTGGTGGTTCGATAATATACAAAATTCTAGTAATCCCATCAGAGAGAAAATGTACGTGAAAAAAATATTTACTGATACATCCCTTACTGAAAATGGTGACAAAACTTCTACTTCCAGACAAAAATAGTATAATTAATTGTGTCAAGTTCATTACGGAATTAAAACGTATGACGTTTCGAAACATATACCAGTTTCCTCATCAGATTAAAATTGATCTTAAATATAAATGAAAATAAACAATAATAGTAATATATAAATTAGTTGACACAAGACAATAGAAGCTCTGAAAAATAAAAGTTGCTCAACATTGAAGTCAAGTTAAAAAGATTCAAATTGAGTTGAAAAAACAATGATAAGTGGGTACTGTTGCGGTTGCTCGTCCATATGCAAAAAATTTTAAAAATAAATTCTTGAATGAAAAATATTCTTGAGTCCATAATTTTGAGTATTGTTATGAAGAATTAGCCTGTAATTAAAAATAGTAATATATGATTATATGTATTACATTTTGGAGGTTATATTAAATATGAAGTGAAATAAAATACATGAAAGGAAAAGATTCTTTTACCTGAAAATAAATTGAAAATAATGTCCAAAATATAAAATTTACTCATAATGTGGGAAATTTTGTTAAAATTAGTCATTGAAAACTGTTATTTTTGTGCAGGTATAATCGGAGCAATCACAACAACTCCATCGTGGTAATATCAATACTATCCTGATAACTAAGGCTGACAATGGAAATGTCACCGTTTAGATGTACAATGATGATTATAAACGAAAAATTATAAATTTACTTAACGATTCCAGTACATGTTTCAAATTAGACTCCGACCCAATACCAACGTTAAAGAAATAGCAAAATAAAACATTTAATATGATTAATAAATGGAGGATTAAGAAGTATCTCAATCCTAATGTAGTTATAAACGATCTCATTACAACTAATTCTGACAAAGCAAGAATTTATGGTCTGCCAAAGATACATAAACCAGATTGACCACTTAGACCTGTAGTTTCTTCTGTTAATACTCCTACTTATGTATTAGCAAAGATACTTAATGAAATAATTTCTGAATCTTCACCTACTTACAATTTTAATGTAAAAAAATCATTAACTTTGTAAGAAGCTTCGCCGCCGGCTGGATGATTAGTATTCTCAGCTGGGAGTTTTTCGCCTGTGACCCTCGAGCTGTCTCTCCAGTGTTCGGCTGGAGGATAAGTCTCGATGATCGCCAGTCGATCGTCTTCTTGTAGGCGTATGGCGAAGAGGCATTTTTTCTTTTGTTTTTTAAAGTTTTTATTCTTTCTTTTTATTCGAAACTCGAGAGGAGGTCAGGTTTTTACAGTGAGGAGTCATGATTTATCATAGAGACGTTTTATTGAGAACAGATGAAGCGATGGACCGTTATGCGGCAATACAATATGTCGGTGCCTCTATATGGCTATTTATTATAAATTTATAATACTTTCCTACTTTTGCCGATATGTAATATATTATTTCATCAATTAAGTGTAAAAGGATCACAATTTTCCGCTAATTTATCAATTAAATGTACCACAAGATAGCCGACAAGTGAAAAGGGTAAAAAGTTAATTTCGCTCGATTCATCACAGAAAAACCGGGATAAACTGTTCGAATCTTCAGGATTGGTGCTTGGCAAGACACTCCAGACGTAGCTGGCGGACATTTGTGCTTCGCAAACCAATGCATCGCAAGGACTTACCAGACAAAGCTGGTTTATATTTGCCGCTTCAAGAGATTGGAGGATACAACGCCAGACGGGCTGGCGGATAAATGCCGATCTTGCTTTGCTTGATTTAAAAGTTTTTTATTGTTCATATTTCAGTTACATAGTTGATACATTGTGATATTTTGGTCCCTATCTGACGCGACTTTACCCTAAATTAATCGGTGTGCTCATGCTGTGTTTGTAGTATTGTTTGATTTGAGAATAAGTAATTTTGTGTTGTAGGAAAATATGTAAAAAACCTATTTAAATGTATAAACTTAATTATATTACTCCTTAACTTAACTTAACCTAAACTATTTACATTTAATACTTTAGCTAGTATTGCTGCGAGGAATTTGTTATCTAAATTAGGTTTATGTTAATTTTTGTAGCAGATGTTGCGGAAATTTGTATTTGATCCTAAAGGGTGCATCCTCATAACGTAGTTTGGATGTATCCTTTAGGATTGACAGAATAGAAAGGCGTTTTTCATAGAATCCATTCGATAACCGATATATTTCCTGTCTTATTGTGGGAAGTCTGAGCTTTGAGTGAAGTTCTAGAATTTTAGTATTTTTCTTGGCATCTATAGACATTCTAAGGCACTTATTTTGTATTTTTTGCGAGTTTGCTATGTTAGTTTTGAAGGTGTTTCCCCAGATAGGAGCTGCATAGAGCATGACTGGTCTAACGATCATTTTATATACAATCAACTTATTTTACATGCTCATTTTGCTTTTACGACATAGTAGTGAATAGAGATGTCCTACGATTGCAGCAGCCTTGTTTCGCGCTATTTTGGTATGTCTAGTATAGCTAAGTTGGTAGTCGAGTACTACTCCCAGATACTTGGCATACTTCTTAGGCACTATGTTTTTATTATACAATTTAAATTCTGGAATTTCTTTATTACCATCGTTATGGGAAAATATCACTAACTCAGTCTTTTCAGTATTTATTTTAAGTTTCCATCTAACGAAATATTTCTCTAGTTCCTGAGCATATTTTTGCAATTTTGCTATCACTACCTTTTTCCGTCGAGAAGCAGTATATACAGCTGTATCATCAGCAAATAGAGCTATCTTTGGATTTTCAGTCTTTGGAATACCATTAATATAATACAAGAATAATACTGGCCCTAATACAGATCCTTGCGGGACTCCTGCTGCTATTTATTTTTCAGTCGACCATTCATTTGTACTGTGAAGGTTCTATTTTCAAGGTAGCTATCTATTATTTTAAATAAGTATTGCGGTATATTATAGTTATGCAATTTTACTATGAGGCCTTTATGCCATACCGTGTCAAAGGCTTGTTCCATATCGAGGAACAGTGCAGTTGTACTATGCCTGATATTAAAATTGGTACTAATATAGTCGGTTAGTCTAGCTAGCTGCTCAACCGTCCAGTGTCCTGATCTGAAACCAAATTGCTCTGGGGAAAGTTGGTTGTTGGCTTTTTCATGGTCATGGAATCTATTTCATATAACTGCTTCAAAAACTTTACTTAGAGTGGATAATAGGCTGATGGGTCTATAGCTTTAAGGAGAAGTTTTGTCTTTACCTGATTTATATATTGGTAGAATTTTTGCTTTTTTCCAGTCCTCAGGGAAGTAGCCCTTCCTGAGACACGCATAAAAGATGCGTGTTATTTGCACTATTGCTTTTTTAGGAAGGTATTTGAGTATTATATTTTGGGTGCCATCCAGGCCAGGGGCTTTCTTTGCTTTAGTTTTGCAGATGGCTTTTTTGATTTCTTTTGGGGTAGCTATTTTTATTTTATTTAAGTTTACTTCAATTTGGACGATTTCGCTGTATTTTTGTTCAATCATTTCATTATTTTCAGGTTCACCCATGTTGACTGTAAGCTGGTGGACTGAGTCGAAATTATTTGCAATTACTTCTGATTTATCTTTATCATTGAATAGTATTTTATCAGAAAATGTAAGGGGGGGGGGAATGTGATTTTTATTTTGAGCTTTAAGCGATTTCGCCATCTTCCATAGACTATTGTCTTTGATATTAAGCGAGGCAAGTTTATCACCCCAGTTTTTATTATTATGTTCAACTATTTTTCCCTTAATTTCCTTAGTAGCTTCATTAACAAAGGTCTTTATGTGAGAATTTCTCGATTTTTGCATGATTCTTCTTAGGGCATTCCTGTGTCTAGTTTGCTAGGATATGTTTTCAGGCAGGTTATTTCTGAATTGAGTAAGTGTTTGTGTAGGAATAGCATCAGTCATCGTGTTATTTATAATATTAGTAAGTTCCTCTACATTTTTATCTATTAGATCAGAGCTATTAATATCCGAGTTTATCACTATTCGTGAATTTATAAGATCTTTGAATTTTTTCCAGTCAGCTCTTTTATAATTTAGGAAGTTAAGAGGATACCGAGGTTCTATGTTTATGTGATCATCACTAAGAAGAATTAATACGGGTTTATGGTCAGACATTAATTCATCTAGGGCATCTACTGTTTGCAAATTTGTTATGTTTTTGATAATAGCAAGATCTACTATGCTTGGTTTGTGTTTGGTATTGTATGGGTACAATGTGAAATTATCTGGATAGGCAAGAGCTATTATAACTTTGCTACTCAGGTTTAACACATGATTTAATTCCTTTGTACAAATGCTACTTTTGGGTGGGACATATATAGAGACTATAGTTAGTTTATTTTCCAACTGGATGGCATGGGCTTTAAAGGTTGTGATTTTATCAAGGTTATATTCAATACATGAAATATTATTTTTAACATAAAGGGCTACTCCCCCCGAAGATTTTTTAGCAATTCTATCTTTTCTGTAACATTTGAATCCCGGCAGGATTATTTTTGATTTACTATTAAACCATGTTTCTCCCACCATGAGTATGTCTATATCATATTTGTTGAGAAACAGGGGTACTTCATGTTTTTTGCTTTCTAAACCACTGGCATTCCAGTGGGCTATTTTGAGGTTTTTTCGACTATTAGAGCTATCCATCGAGTTCAGCAGCAAGCTCGCTAATTACTTGTAGTCGTTGGAAGTTATTATTGCACTTGAGTAATTTTTCTTGCAATGTTATTGCTATCTTAAAACGTTTACCTGTATCACAAATTTGGTTGATTTCTTGGAAGACAGCCAATACGTCTTGTATATCCGGAGCGTCGTTTCCTCTCTCAGTCTAGATGTGTTGGTTTTGCCTTTTTGGTGTTCTTGCAGTTGTCCAGGCTGTTGGCTGGTGGTTTTCAGTCGTGTTTTGTAGACCTCTTTTTCTTGGGAGGGGTGGAAAGATCTGCGATGTATTGCCATTGAAGGCAGCAGGATTTGCATGATGAGGGTGTTTTTGGTTATGAGGATTTCTTTTCAACCTCAGGAGTTGCACTTTTTGGAGATGATTTTTGTATGTTTCACAACCACTATAGTTGGCAGGGTGTTCCCCTTTACAGTTTACACACACTGGTTTCTGTTCACGTAGTTTTTTACACTCCGCTGTGAGATGAGTTTCAAAGCACTTGACACATCGGGGAATTTCAAAACAATTTTCTGTCCCATGTCCAAACTTTTGACACCTACGACACTGTGTAATTTTTCTTGTGTTTCGGTACATTTCCCACCGTATTCTCATGTAGCAGACGGCTCTGATCCTGAACGCGTCCTGAGCTTTCATATCCTTGTGGAGCACTACCATGTAGACAGGTGCTTCGCAGGACGTAATACTTTGCTGGGTTTGGTCCTTGGGAGTTTTTGATTTTAACCTGTAGATGTTTTCAACTTGAAGTCCTTGCCTTTCGAGATCTTCCTTGATATCACTTTCTGCAAAGTAACCTAGTCCATGGATGACTAGTTTCTGCGATTTGTTCTCTTTTGTAGAATATGTATAACATGAAATTTTTCTTTCATTAAAGAGTTTTTTGATGTTCTCGCAGTCCTCAAGTTTGTCATTATAAATGGTTATCCTGGTTGATTTGTAGTTCTTTTTAATTTCAGGGTCCCCTTCAGTGACTTCATGTATAAAGTTTATAAGCAAAGCAAAATCCTCCACATACGTTTCAAGTATTATGGTTCAGTCTTGTCTTCATCATTGGTGACTTTCCCAGTTTCTTCTTCACAGGGTAAGTCTTCATCTTCCATTCGGGTGCCATTTTGGAGTATCTCGAATCGGTTAGAGAGTTTTAGTGGTGCTCCTTTCGCACTTTCAGTTCTGTCGTAAGGCTTGAATTTGTCGCTGGCATTTTCATCCCAGGATCTCACTTTGAGTTTGTTCGTCCCCGCCATTTGGGTATGTCTCCACTCACTTTTATAAAAAAGACATTTAGGTAGCGGGCCACACACCTTCCGCCCCGTCACTTATATTAAAAATGTTCAAGAAAGTTCAATCACTGCACTAAAAAAGTTCAATTGTAATTAGTATAACACCGTCACTACGAGGACGCCCGTTTATGCCCGTGCTGTCATTCGGACTCAGTCGATCGTGTCTTGGGTCCATCACGGCCTTATATCTTCCTGTCCCCACTCCCGGTTGTCGGGCGGAGGTAGCGGTAGTCGTAGTGGGGTCGAGCAGCGACTGTGGTTGGTGACACCAGCTCACGTGGCTCGACGCTGTCAGTGGAGTGGGGCTCGCTTACCGCGTTCAGTGGAGACTGCCCGTACTGCCCGCGCGCTCGGTTCTGTGTTTGGAGTTGTTTTATCTTGTGCCATTAAATCTTATGTTACAGCTTTTGAAGAATGCATTAGTAATGCTAAAATTCCTGATTATTATATGATGGCATCTTTAGATGTTACATCATTATTCACGAATATTCCATCTGAATTGGTATTAAAAAGTATTGATGACGGATGGTGTTTTATTGGTCGTCATACTAAGATACCATTAGAAGAATTCAAAGAAGGCATTTCACTTCTTTCAGATTCTACAATATTTAAATTTGATGTTATATTATATAAACAATCTTTTGGAACTCCTATGGGATCTCCTGTTTCTGCCAGAATCTTAGAAGAATCTTACTTTCGAAACAGAAAAGAATAATTCTATAAGTTTTTTGAACCTTGAAGTAATTAGAGATTCAAACAATAGTATCATCACGAATTGGTTCCGCAAAAAAACATATTCAGGTAGATTTCCTAATTTTCTATCAGATCATCCTGTGCAACACAAGATTGGTGTAGTTAAAAATTAAGTGGATATGGCTATCCTCTCATCTAATTCTATTTCTCATACAATTTGAATATTCTTAGGAAGTACTCATTTTATAACAATTATCCTAATATTTTTCTTGATAAACACATTAAAAAAAGGTTACGAGAATTGGAATCTAGGGATAGACTTCTTAATAATTGAAACATAAAAAATGTTTTCAGAACTGATAATAAATTTGATAAATATATTAGATTAGGAAAAGATAAAATTAATATTTAAGACCGATGTAATGTCATTTATAGAATTACTTGTTCTTCACCTACTTTCTTCAATAATGTTAATCCCTTACTGGATGGGGTTTTTTCTGTGAAGGTCATACAGCCCACGGATGGTGAGACCGAGAATAACAAAAGCACCACATGAATTATTTAGAGCTCAAAGCAGCATTTTTTGGGTTAAAATGCTTAAAAAAAAAAAAAAAATTGTGAAATACTTCTTAGAATGGACAATACGACAGGAATCTCATACGTAAACAGAATGGGGGGTATTTAGCACGCTTCGTATCTAAGGTCGGAAGAAAAATGTAGAAGCTGATGAACAATAGGCTGGTCCAAAAATGCATTGGAATTTTTTTTTTCTTCAAATTTTTATAAATAACGCCCGGAAATTTGTTCGAATCCACACAAAAATAAATCCATTTTTTTTTCAACAAAAAAATTATATTTAGAGGTGGCGCAAGCCCCACGAAGTTTAAGACGTATTTCCTATAAGAAAAAAAGACGTTTGTGTAAATTTTATTCAGAATCCTTAATATTAGCTAAATCAAGTTAAAACTCAAAATAATGTATAGAATTCATGAAAATAAAACAAGAATCCAACGATCAAATTTGGACAACCACCACAAAATGCTCCTATTGCAATTCCTAAAAAATATTTGTTTCTTTGGACAAAAATAACAAAAGAAAGAAAAATGAGAAGGGAACCCACTAAATCCCCTTCCTTTTTCTTTTTTTTCATATTGTGATTTGATAATAATAAAAATAAAAAAGACGAAAGAAATAAAAAAGAGAAGGATGGGGATTTAGTTGGTTGCCTTCTCATTTTTCTTTCCTCTTTTTTATTTTTGTCCAAAGAAACAAATTTTTTGTTTTTAGGAATTGCAATAGAAACATTTTTTCGTGGTTTTTCAAATTTGATCGTTGGATTCTTGTTTTATTTTGAGGAATCCCATATATTAACTTGAGTATTAGACGTTAAATAGGATTTTGAATTTGATTTTAATCTAATTTAAAATTCCTAAATGCCAAACTCAAAATTTCTCTTCACAATTAGCCATAGAATACGAATGAAATATTAATTTTTAAATATCACCGCCATAAGTATGTTTTATAGAGTCCCAAAAAAACCCCATGAGTAAAAAATGGGTTTCACGAGTTTTTGGCGACAATTATGATTTTTTGCGTTTTTTCATTGTAAGTAATTATCAATACATCCTATGTGAAAAGTAGCCAATAGTTGTAAATTTAATAAAAAAATCGCAACTTTCGAGCATTATTCAAATTGAATATTATCAATATCAATAATAGGTTGTTTAAACAAATAATGTTGTAAACTTCAATTCATTATTTAACTCACTCCAAGTGAAAAGTCAACAAAAAGTTGAACATTTCAGAAAAAAATGCAATTTACTAGCATTATTCTAAGAGAATATTATTAACAAGAGTGAACAATCCTTTAAACAATTATGTTTGTTAACATTAATGAACTTATTACCTCTGTTTAATTAAAAATTGGACAAAAAGTGGAACATTTTTGAAAAAAACGCCGACTTTCTATCTCTATTCTAAGAGAAAATTGCTAAAAACAATAGTAAATTGTTTAAACAATTTATTCAAACATATAATTATCAGAATGAAGTAGTATTTCATGTATTAGAAACAATTTGCATTCAAAAACGCAAAAAAATCATAATTAGCGCCAAAAACTCGTGAAACCCATTTTTCACTCATGGGGTTTTCTAGGACCCTTTAAAACAGACTTATGGGGGTGATATTTGAAAACTAATATTTGACTCGTATTCTGTAGCTAATTGTAAAGAGAAATGTGAAGTTTCGACTCGATTCAGATAATATTGAGGATTCTGAAAAAAATGTACAAAAACGTTTTAAAAAAAAATAGATTTATTTTTGTGTGGATTCGAACAAATTTCCGGGCACAAGAACATGAACATCCCAAGAACGTCCTTGGGAACAAAATATTTTTTAATTTTGTAAAAAAATGTTTTGAAGAAAAACAAAATTTTTTCAATTTTTTGAAAAAAATCATGTACAAAAATTGTATATAAAAAAAGTTTTGAAAACAAATTATATGGAAAAAAAAAATTTTTGATTGAAGTTTCCCGAATAATAAAATTCCCGAATTGAAAAATGTACGAATTGAAAAATTCCAGCATAATAAAATTCCCGAACAGTTTAAAACATTACCGAATTGGAAAATTTCCGAATAATAAAATTCCGGAAAGGTAAAATTTCCATATAATAAAATTCCCGAATTGGAAAATTCCCGAACAATAAAATTTCCGAATAATAAAATTGCCGAATTCTAAAATTCCTGAATAATACAATTCCCGAATCATTAAATTCCTGAATAATAAAATTCCCGAATTATAAAATTACCAAATTGGCAAATTCCAGAATAATAAAATTCCTTAATTGGAAAATTCCAGAATAATGAAATTCCTCAACAGTTTAAAACATTACCGAATTCCATAATTCCCGAATGATAAAATTCCTGGCAGTTTCTAATATTAACGAATTTGAAGATTACGGAATTGGAAAATTCCCGAATAATGATTATTCGAGAATTTCCCAATTCGGAAAGTTAACAGGGTCGGGAATATTATTTTTTCCTGATTTTTGAATCTTATCTCAATTGTTTGAATTCAGGAACCTTCTATTTCGAATATTTTATAATTCGTATATTTTATGTCGGGAATTTTATTATTCGGGAATTCTCAAATTCGGTAGTATTATCATAAACTTTCGGGAAGATTATTATTTTGGAATTTTCCAATACGGTAATATCATAAACTATTCGGGAATTTCATTAATCAGGAATTTTCCAATTCGGGAATTGTATTATTCAGGAATTTCATAATTCGGGAATTTCATTCTTCAAAAATTTTTTTATTGGGGGTTGTTACAATTCGGGAATTTTGTTATTTTGATTATTATATTTTTAATAGATACATAAATTAATACACAATTTAAAAAAAATTCTAAATTCGGGAGTTTCCTGTCGGGAATTTAATTATTCGGGAATTCTCAAATTCGGTAATATTATAAACTGACAGGAATTTTATTATTCGGGAATTATGCAATTCGGTAATATTTCATAATTCGAGAATTTTTTAATTCAGGAATTTTATTTTCTGGGAATTTTATAATCTGGCAATTTTACAATTCGGGAATTTTATTATTCCGAAATTTTATTATTCGGGAATTTTACAATTCGGGAATTTCATTATTCGGAAATTTTATTATTCGGGAATTTCCAATTCGGGAATTTCATTATGTGGAAATTTTATTTCCCCGGAATTTTCTTATTTGGAAATTGTCCAATTCGGTAATATTTTCAACTGTTCGGGAATTTTATTATTCTGAAATTTTCCAATTCGGTAATTTTTTAATTCGGGAATTATATTATTCGGGAATTTCATTCTTCACAAATTTTTTTATTGGGGGTTGTTACAATTCGGGAATTTAGTTATTTTGATTATTGTCTTTTTAATAGATAAATAAAATTCATACACAATTTAAAAAAAAAATTCAATTCGGGAGTTGCCCGTCGGGAATTTCTTTATTCGGGAATTCTCAAATTCGGTAATATTATAAACTGTCAGGAATTTTATTATTCTGGAATTCTGCAATTTTGTAATATTTTACACTGCGCAGGAATTTTATTATTCTGGAATTTTCCAATTCGGGAATTTCATTATTCAGGAATTTTATAATTGGGGAATTTTTTAATTAATTGATTTCATTTTTCAGGGATCTTATAATCTGGGAATTTTATCATTCGGGAAATTTACAATTGGGGAATTTTGTTATTACGAAATTTTATTATTCGGGAATTTTCTAATTCGGGAATTTTATTATTCGGAAATTTTATTATTCGGAAATTTTATTATTCGGGAATTTTATTATGTGGAAATTTTATGTTTCCGGAATTTTATAATTCGGAAATTGTTGAATTCGGTAATATTTCAAACTGTTTGGGAATTTTATTATTCGGTAATTTTATTATTCGAGAATTTTATTATTCGGGAAATTTCCAATTCGGGAATTTCAGTATGTGGAAATTTTACTTTCCCGGAATTTTCTTATTTGGAAATTGTCCAATTCGGTAATATTTTAAACTGTTCGGGAATTTTATTATTCTGGAATTTTCCAATCCGGGAACTTTATTTTTCGAGATTTTTACAATGTGGTGATATTGTAAACTGTCAGGAATTATATTATTCGGGAATTTGGTTATTTTGATTATTGTCTTTTTAATAGATAAATAAAATTCATACGCAATTCTTTAAAAAAAATTGTATTCGGGAGTTGCCCGTCAGAAATTTCATTATTCGGGAATTCTCAAATTCGGTAATATTATAAACTGTCAGGAATGTTATTATTCGCGAATTATGCAATTCGGTAATATTATGAATTGTTCGGGAATTTTATCATTCGGGAATTTTATGGTGTCGGATATTTTATCTTTCGGAATTTTTCCAATTCGGTAATATTATAAACTGTTCGGGATTTTATTATTCGAAATTCGGGAATTTTCCAATTCAGAAATGCCATGTTTTTTTATGGTTTTGTGCTTCATGAAAAACAAGAATAGCGTAGTGCTAAAACCAGATTTTTTACTTATCCTTAGAACCCTCCTGTGGACCCATGGGGTTTTGAACTTATGTGCCGAAACCCTTATCTAATAACTCTTTCAGTTACTTCTATTTGTTTTATTTATTTCAGTGATTTTATTTACATAATAAAAATAAAAATTAGGATTTTATTACTATGGTTTATTGCTTTATTTTTGGTGCAAACCGTAAAAGAATTTCTCACAAAACACGGATGGTCGGAATAATGTAATAAATACAATTAACAGTCCTCTCTGATAACGGAAGACCCTATCGTATTTGTTGCTGAAATATTTGAGAGCATATCGATTGTCATAAAATGACCGCAGGCAGCCCACAGTGGCATATACTACTTTAATTAACGCTTTGTATTAATTTCGAAATGATGTTCGGCTTGCGTATAAAATGGAAATAAAAAACAATTTATGGGACACTTAAATTACGAAATACTGAAAAATATTATTCAAAGTTCATCAAATTTAATTTTTATTTTCATTTTACGATTTAAAATTTAGTAAATTGTTCAATATAATTATTTAATAACAATTTCAACAACTTATTTGAATAGGCATGTTTTAAAGATTTTCAATTAAAGATCCTTCAATTTTCAATGTGTTATTGTTATTATTATTATTATACCATTAGGCCATTTCCCTTTCGGGGTAGGCGTGACTTGCTCGGTTGGAGAATAGTAGTGTGTATATGGGTATATAGGTATAAGGTAGGTAGGAATATAGGTATGAGGTGGATAGGTATATAAGTGTTAGGTATATATATTTT
>CAKNYM010046863.1:40448-71595 GCA_932195095.1 Andricus curvator | reverse complement strand
CATTTACAGATTCTAACCATTCTTTTGGCGGTCTACCTCTGGGCATTATGCCATTTACTTTACCTTTATACACTTGTTTGGTCAGTCGTTCATCTTTCATTCTTTCAAGATGTCCGAACCATCTTAACTGATTTCTTTCCCATGTGTCAATTATAGTTATAATAATTAAACTGCAATATTATATTTTTGTTTTTGGGAGAGTTTAAAAATGCATTTAGGATTCTTTGAAAATAAGGCGTGAAGGGAGACGCCATCAGTTTAATTTTCGAGTTTTCCAACACCTCAAAATGTCTTGAACGATTTACCCCCCCCCCCCCCCAACCTCACTTCTATCATTACATGAAGAAAAATTTTACTTCAGCAGAAATTAATATAAATTGGTATAAAATGAAGAAAAACTCATCTTTTTAAAGCAGGTGGTAGGTTGCTCCATTTTCAGTCAATTTCGAAGATACAAAATACACTTTGTTTACGCGGTTATAAAATCTTGTATGAATATTTATATATACAGAAACAAAGTTTATTGAAAAATAATGAAACTGCAAAATTTTATATTTTGTTCTTTCCCTATTTCGAAAAGTCGACTCGCTACATGAGACACTGAAGTCAGACTGTGGTTTTTTGGTCGGTTTGGACAAAGAGGAGCATCTTGAGAGTCAAGTTACAAGTGCGCGCCTCATTTTCGAGGAAAAATTTTAAATTATGCAGTTTTGATTTTTTTCATTGTTCGGTTTTGAAGATTCATAATAAAAGGTTCTTTAACTTGAAAAATGTAGAAATAAACCTTCTTAAATTTTGATGGTTTTGGAAATCAGAAGTCAAGTTTCTTATTTTAAATCGGGATGACTTAAAAGTGTTCTATGATAAGTTACCGACATCAGGTAATTACCATTAGTCGGTGATGCAAATTTATCATCGGCCGGTAAGGCTGATTTACCGTCGGTCGGTAAGTGTAGCCGTATAGCTGTACTACTAATGACTGAAACAATAACTTTATTTGTTTATGGATACAGTTGAATTTTCACGAAAAAGTTTTTTTTTCCACTAAGAAAGATGAACTTTCAACCAAAAAAGATAAATTTTGTTTTTAATGAAGGAAAATGATTTTTTAACAAAAAGGTTGAATTTTTATGCCAAAAGAGGAATTTTTTAGAAGACATTTTTAAGAAAATAATTAATTTTTCAAAAAATAGTGGATTATTTAATTAAAACAAATTAATTTTTAATCCAAATACGAATTTTTGAAAGAAGAGTTCAGTGCCAAATTTAAAAAGTCTCAAAAGAGACGCATTTTTCACAAAATGATTGAAGTTTTAGCCAAATTTTGGAATTTTCAACCAAATGGTCAAAAATTTAAAACAAAAACGAGTGAACTTCAACCAAATAGTTGAATTTTCAAGCCAAAAAGTACATTTGAATTATCAACTTAAAAAGTTACATTTGTAATAAAAAAAAGACTTTTCAACCATGTAATTAAATTTAAAACAAGATTAATTTCCCACGAAATAATTAAATGTAGAAAAAAAGTTATTACAAAAATATAATAGTAGATCTTTTAACCAAAAAGAATTCAATGAATTAATGTGTAATATTTTGAATTACGCAATTTTGATTTTTTTCATTGTCCAGTTTTGAAGATTTATAATCAAAAATTTATAAAAAAAATTATAAAAAAAATTTAAATTAAATTATATTAAATTAATTAAAAATTTATACTTGAAAAATGTATAAATAAAAATTTTCAAATTTTGATGGTTTTGGAAATCAGAAGTCAAGGTTTTTATTTTAAATCGGGATGACTTAAAAGTTCCGAAAAATAAAATTCTCGAATAATAAAATTATGAAAATTATGAAATGTCGAAATATGAAAATTTCCGAATTAAAAAATAAAATTCCCGGAAAAAAATGTGAATTATAAAATATGCAAACTAGATAATTCTCGAATTTAAACAATTTAAAAAATTGTTTTCTATAAAAAATGTTTTTAATGTTTTCGGTTTTCTTTTTAATATCGGTTGATGTTAAAAACACAATAGTTGAAAAAATATTTGTTTAAAGGAGAAATTTTGTTTGAAAATATCCATAGTATTTCAAATGATTATGACAAATGTGCTCAAAAATCGAATTTTTAATTGAAAATTAAATAAATAAAAAAAAGAAACTTTGAGATAAAACAGTGCTGATTTAATATGAATTCTGCAAAGTTTGTTTTGAAAATGTTATTAGGTTCGAAGAAAATTTAGAGAGAAATTTGTTTTTTCCACATCATAAAATTCCCGAATAATAAAATTTCCGAATAATAAAATTCCTGAATTGGAAAATTCCCGAATATTTTATTTCCAAATAATAAAATTTCGGAATAATAAAATTCTCGAATTGGAAAATTCCCGAATTATTGAATTCCTGAATAATAAAATTCCCGAATTAAAAAATTATCAAATTAGAAAATTCCAGAATAATAAAATTCCTGAACAGTTAAAAATATTACTGAATTGGAAAATTCCCCAATAATAAAATTCCCGACAGTTTATAATATTACCGATTTGGGAAATTCCCGATTAATAAAGTTTCGGAATAATAAAATTCCCGAACTGTAAAATTCCCGGAACGTCTGAAATATTACCAAATTGTAAAATTCCCGAATAATAAAATTTCCGAATAATAAAATTCCTGAATCGGAAAATTCCCGAATATTAAATTCCTGAATACTAAAATTCCCGAATTATAAAATTACCAAATTGGAACATTCCAGAATAATAAAATTATTAATTACTTATTAGCATAATTATTATTTATATATTTTATTTATATTATATATTATTTATATATATTTATTAAATTATTTTATAATATAGTTATTAATAATTTATATTATTAAAAATTCATCAAATTTAATGTTTAGTTTTATTGTACGATTTAAAATTCACTAAATTGTTTAATATAATTATTATTTAAAATTTTGAACAACTCTTTGGTATAGGCATGTTTTAAAGATTCATAATTAAAGATCCTTCAATTTCCAATGTATATAATTTTAAATTATGCAGTTTTGATTTTTTCTTTGTTCAGTTTTGAAGATTTATAATGAAAGGTTCTTTAATTTAAAAAATGTATAGATAAAAATTCTTAAATTTTGATGATTTTGGAAATCAGAAGTCAAGTTTTTTATTTTAAATCGGGATGACTAAAAATTTCCGAAAAATAAAATTCCCGAAACTGTAAAATTCCCGAATTAAAAAATTATCAAATTAGAAAATTCCAGAATAATAACATTCCTGAACAGTTAAAAATATTACTGAATTGGAAAATTCCCCAATAATAAAATTCCCGACAGTTTATAATATTACCGATTTGGGAAATTCCCGATTAATAAAGTGTCGGAATAATAAAATTCCCGAACTGGGAAATTCCCGAATAATAAAATTTCCGAACAGTTTGAAATATTACCAAATTGAAAAATTTCGAATAATAAAATTCCGGAAAAATAAAATTTCCACATAATAAAGTTCCGGAATAATAAAATTTCCGAATAATAAATTTCCCGAATTGGAAAATTTCCGAATGATAAAATTACCGAATAATAACATTTTGGGATAATAAAATTCCTGAATTGTGAAATTCCCGAATAATTAAATTCCTGAATACTAAAATTCCGAATTATAAAATTACCAAATTGGAACATTCCAGAATAATAAAATTATTAATTACTTATTAATATAATTATTATTTATATATTTTATTTATATTATATATTATTTATATATATTTATTACATTATTTTATAATATAGTTATTAATAATTTATATTATTAAAAATTCATCAAATTTAATTTTTACTTTTATTTGACGATTTAACACTTAGTAAATTGTTTAATATAATTATTAATTAAAATGTTGAAAAAACTTTTGGTATAGGCATGTTTCAAAGATTTTCAATTGAAGATCCTTCAAATTTCATTGTGTAATATTTTAAATTATGCAGTTTTGATTTTTTTCATTGTTGAGTTTTGAATATTTATAATGAAAGGTTCTTCAATTTGAAAAATGTATAAATCAAAATTCTCAAATTTTGATGATTTTGGAAATCAGAAGTCAAGTTTTTCATTTTAAATCGGGATGACTAAAAATTTCCGAAAAATAAAATTCCCGAAACTGTAAAATTTCCGAATAATAAAATTACAAAAATTATGAAATTGCCGAAATATGAAAATTTTGAATTTGAAAAATTCCGAATGAATAAATAAAATTCCCGAAAAAAATGTGAATTATATCTAGATAATTCCCGAATTTATACAGTAAAAAAAAAATTTTATTATAAAAAATGTTTTTAATGTTTTCGGTTTTCAGTTTAATATCGGTTGATGTTAAAAAAACAATATTTCGAAAAATATTTGTTTAAAGGAAAAATTTGATTTGAAAATATTCACAGTATTTGAAATCATTATGAAAAATGTTCTCAAAAATCGAATTTTCAATTAAAAAATAATTTTTAAAAAAAATTTTGAGATAAATCAGTGCTGATTTAATATGAATCCTGCAAAGTTTGTTTTGAAAATGTTATTAGGTTCGAAGGAAATTTATAGATTCTTGTGTAATTTTT
This sequence comes from Andricus curvator, assembly GCA_932195095.1. Classification (NCBI taxonomy): domain Eukaryota; kingdom Metazoa; phylum Arthropoda; class Insecta; order Hymenoptera; family Cynipidae; genus Andricus; species Andricus curvator. Next base: position 66,995 of record CAKNYM010046863.1, on the reverse strand, counting down.
ATACAATTATCGTTTTTTTAAATTCGAAAAATAATTTTTTTAAACTTAAAATTTTTTTTTTAATTCTGTGCTAAAAATAGTTCATTATTGTATTTCTAACAGAACAATATTTGTTAAAAAACGATTTTTTTATATTGTTTGAATTCGGGAATTTTCTAGTTTGGATATTTTACAATTCGTCCATTTTCTATCAAGAATTTAATTATCCGGGAACTTTATTATTCGGAGCTTCTATTATTCGGGAATTTCATTATTCGAGAATTTTCCATTTCAGGCATTTTACAGTGTCGGGATTTTTATTTTTCGGGATTTTTGAGTCGTCTCGTTAGAGTTTAAAATAACGATAATTGAAAAAAAAAATATATTTCTGGATGAAACTTTTTTCAGTTATCGTGATTTTAAATTCAAACGATAATTTTAGAAACTTTAAACATTAAAAATGATTTTTTTCATAAAAAGATTTGATTATTGTATTTTTATTCAATAAATAATATTTATGAAAGAAAAATTATTGTTTAAATTCGACAATTTTTTAGTTCGAATATCTTATAATTCGGCAATTTATTATCGGGAGTTTCCATTTCGGTAATATTATAAACTGTCGGGAATTTTCCAATTCCGTAATATTATAAATTGTTCTGGAATTTTATTATTTGAAAATTTTTCCTTTCGGAATTTTTATTATTTGGGAATTTTCCAATTCGGAAACTTTATTATTCGGAATTATTCGGAAATATCAATAAGAATTAAAAAAAACATCTACAATTTTGAAACTATTTAAGATTATGTTAACGTTTTTCACCGAAAATCGGTTATATAAAAAAAATTATTAAATTTCAAAGAAGATTTACAATTTGGAACAATTTTTTGTTATCTTAATGTTTATTTCGTCGATAATTGGTATTTTTAGTCAAGGAATATTATGTTTCAAAGAAGATTCAGAACTTTTCAACAATTTTAGGTTATCTTTCGTTTTACATCGAAAATCTGTATTTTTCAAAAAAAATTATTAGAATTAAAAAAGATATATTTTTTTAACAATTATAGTTTAATTTATTGACTTTCAAATTTCAAATTTCAGAGTAGATTTACCACTTGGTACAATTTTTTCTTATGTTAGTGTTTTTTTTTGTTTAAATTAGTAATTTCGAACAAAAATCATTATAATTTGAACAAGATTAAAAATTCTTCAATATTTTTGTATCATTTTGGTATTTTTCATCGAAAATTGCTTTATTTAATAATAAAAAATTTATATTTTGAAGATGACTCACATTACTTCGTGTTCACGTTTTTTAAAAACAATTTTAGGTTATGTTGGCGTTCTACACCAAAAATCAGTATTTTTATTAAAAAATCCTCAGATTTTAGAGAAGATAAATTTATAAAATAAATTTAAAAACATATTTACATTTTTGTAGCAATTTAAGGTTATGTTAACGTTTTTGACTGAAAATCATTTATTTAAACTAAAATTATTAAATTTCAGAGTAGATTAACAATTTGGAAACATTTTTTTCTATGTTTGTGTTTTTTCTCGAAAATTGGTATTTTCGAACAAAAATCATTATAATTTGAACAAGATTAAGAATCCTTTGACATTTTTGTATTATGTTAGTACTTGTAATCGAAAATTCGTTTATTTAATAATAAAAAAACCCTATTTTGAAGAAGATTCACAGTAATTCGTGTTCACAGTTTTTAGGGACAATTTTAGGTTATGTTCGCGTTATACACCAAAAAGGATATTTTAATAAAAAATTATCAGATTTCAAAGAAGATACATTTTTTTTGAACAATTTTAGGTTATGCTCGCATTTTTCACCGGAGATAGGTATGAATTTCAAAAAATATTTACAATTTTTGAACAATTTTAGGTTATGTTAAAATATTTTTTCTACGCTCACGGAATTTCGGTGACCTAAAAAATTAAGTTTAAAAAAAGATTTACAATTTTAAACAATTTTTTGTTATGTTTCATTAATGATTTTGTTTAAAAATTCTATTTTCAATAAAAAATTTCTAGTTTTTAAAGAATATTTTCAATATTTTTAACAATAATTGGGTATATTAGCATTTTTCATTGGGAATCGTTTATTTTAAACAAAAATCATTTTACTTTAAAAATATTTATTAATTATGATTGTAATTGCTTTCATTTTATTTTGGATAATAGATACTAGAAAATAAATTTTTTTGGTACTATTATCAATTTTTAATTCAATCTTACAATCTGCATGAATCAAAAAATACAAATAGGCGCATTTTTCATCGATTTTTGGTGAAAAATGTTAACATAACCTTAAATTGTTACAATATTATAAATCTTTTTTGAAATTTATACCTATTTCCTGTGAAAAATGCTAGCATAACCTGAAAATGTAAAAAAAAATGTCTGTTTTAAATCTGACAATTTTTTAATAAAAATACCAGTTTTTGGCGTAGAACACCAACATAACCTAAAATTGTTTTTTTCTTTCATGTGAACAAAAAGCACTTTGAACTTCCTTTTATATAGAATTTTTTCATTGAAAAATAAATCAATTTTCGATAAAAAATACCAAAATATTTTTGACTTCTGAAAGTTTTCCGAAAATTTATAAAATATTTGTAAATTTTTTCCAAATGTAAAAAAATCCCAAATATTTTTTAAATTAACTAAAATTTTCCTTCAAATTTTTTTAAATCCTGTGAAATAAAAAAAAAAGTTACTCAGAAATGATCTAGATACTTTTTCGACTATCTGAAGTCTTCAAAAGACTTTTTTATTTCTCTCTAGAAACCTCGGAAATTTATATCACCTTACGAAAAATAAATAAAAAAAACATGAAAAATAAATTTGTGTTTTGTAATGAAAATGATTTTTCCTTTTAAATTATAATTTTTTGGAGAATTGATTTATATTTATTTATATTTATTAATTATTATTATTTATTATTTAATTTCAAGTATACATTAAATTTCTTTCTTGGCTTCAAAATCTTTTTTTTTTTTGTGAAAAGTTCAACAATTCTAAAGAAAATTCGTCTTTTTGGTTTGAAAATTGATCTATTTTGGTAGCAATTTTATCTTTTTTATTTCATTAAAATTGTTGTCTGGTTTGAAATTAAAATCTTTTTTAATTAATGATTCAAATATTCAGTTAATAATTGCATGAGACGAAAAAAATATGAAGCGCGTTTTTTTTAGTCTATTAAATTATTTAACTAGTTAAAAAAATATGTAGAACACTCAATATAAAAAAAAATTGTTATTATAGATTTTTAAATAATTTATGTTTATGATATTAATAAATGAAAATTCAAGAACGTGATCGCGTTTGCGGGCTTGCATTTACGGCCAGTTTAATAATAATTTTGGATTTTTAATTAACAATTCTATACGTGGAATTTGTTTATAATTTTGTAGGAAGGTTTAAAAATTATAGTTTGAAATTTTTAAAAAATAAACTAATTCCACAGACAAACCTTAAGCCTGCATTGCAGTTAGGGGAATGTATCGACCAGTATTTTACGGCAGTCATCAACCTGGCATCGGCTAGACTTACACAGTTGGTTGCAAGAAATATAATTCGTCATAATAACGCAAGTTGGCTAGAAAAAAAAAATTTTCTCAAAGCAACATTTTTCGCTTCTATTATTATTTATTATGAATTTTTTTAATTCGATTTGATTTATAAACTTTGAGTCCTAAATATGAACTTAATTTACATTTATAATTTTAAGTCATTATTCTTTTTCATTAAAAAAAAATATTTTCTTATTATTTTTTATATATTTAAGAACAGAGTATACCATACAAAATAATGCGTATATGGGCACGAATTATAGTAGAAATTATAGATTTTCCATCAGCCCTACAATCTATTTCGCATGTCACTGGTCTTCCGGAAAAACATAATTTAGGTGTCATTCTGACAAATATTGTCACTCTGGTTTTATTAATTATTCAGTAGCCCTTAAACGCTACGTTTTACGTATTCACCCTCCTTTCTAGTATAGCTATATATATTTTGTTGAAATTTCCTTAATAAATTTTTTATATTTTTTATCAATTATTTTACCCATTACACGTTATTTAGTAATCGCAGGGCTTGGATCTACTACAAGGCTTAAAAAAGTCGCATTAGTCGCATAAAATTACAAAGAAAGCATGGAATTTCAAAAAAAACCATGGGGGCCACTTACCAACCGAGCGAGGTTCTGTTCCATTATAAGTTACCGATATCAGGTAATTACCATCAGTCGGTAATGCAAATGTACCATCGGCCGGTAAGGAAGATTTACCATCGGTCGGTAAGTGTAGCCGTATAGCTATACTACTAATGACTGAAACAATAACTTTATTTGTTTTGGAAGACAGGTGAGTTTTCACGAAAAAGTTTATTTTCTACTAAGAAAGATGAGTTTTCAACAAAAAAAGATCAATTTTGTTTTTAACCAAGGAAAATAAATTTTCAACAAAGTGGTCGAATTTGTATGCCAAGAGACGAATTTTTTAGAAGACAGCTAAATTTTCAACAACAAAGTTAATTTTCCAACATGAAACATGAACTTTCAATAAAAAATATTACTTTTCTACTAAAAAAAGGAATTTTTATTCCGAAAGAATGAATTTTGTATTGAGAAGGCCAATTTTCAACAAAAGAGTTAAATATTCGTCTAAAAAAGATGACTGTTAAACAAAGCAGTTACATTTTTAACAAAATGATTAATTTTTCAACAAAATAGTGGATTTTTCAATTAAAACACATTCATTTGTAATCCAAATACGAATTTTCGAAAAAAGTGTTGGGTTTTAAATTTAAAAAGTCTCAAAAGAGACGCATTTTTTACGAAATGATTGAAGTTTTAGCCAAATTTTTTAATTTTCAACCAAATGGTCAAAAATTTAAACAAAAATGAGTTGAATTTTCAAGTCAAAAAGGACAGTTGAATTATTAACTAAAAAAGTTACATTTTTGACAAAAAAGAAGGCTTTTTAAATTCTCCACGATATAATTGAATGTAGAAAAAAAGTTATACAAAAATATAATAGTAGATATTTTAACCAAAGAAATAAAAATTCTACCACAAGAATTAAATTTTCATCTAAAATGAGGAATTTTCGACTAAAATAATTAAATTTCTAGTTACAAAAAATAATTTTTTACTAAAAAAACGTATTTTCAATCAATTATTTGATTTTTCAACCAAAAAGAGATGAAACTTTCACCGAATAGCTGAATTTTCAACTAAAAAATATAAATTTTGAACTGAAGAAGATAAATTTCTAGCGAAAAATGGAATAGATGTATTTCAGGTTGAAAAAATTAATTTTCAACAAACAAGAAAAAGATAAGAATCTTTAACAAAAATAAATTCATTTTTAACCAAATATTGCAAGTTTGTACCAAAATAGTGGAATTAAAGAAATAAAGGAAGATTCACTTTCTATCCAAAGGAATTAATTTAAAAAAAAAACGTTAATTTTCAACAAAAAATATTAATTTTGAACAAAATAGTTTAATTTTTAATTAAAGAAATAATTTTTTATCAAACACTTACATTTACAACCAAATAATTGAACTTTCAAGCAAAAGAAAACGAAATTTTAACCAAATTAGCAAATTTTCAAATCGATTTACAAATCCAAAGAAATTAATTTTCTATCCACGAAGGCGAATTTTCAACAAAATAGTTAAATTTTTTATGAAAAAAGATGAATTTTTAACAAAATAATTCGTATTCAAGCGAAAAATGAGGAAAAGGGGAAAAGGGAAATAGGGGAAGAAGTGTGAAGACTGTACTTGAATTTGAAATTATTCGACTTTAAACGTTTAAAAAATGAAAAAAAATAAATAAATAAAAAATATCCAACTGGCAATGTTACATTTAAAAAAAATGAAAAGTTTGAATTCGGATTCACGCAATTCAATTTTTAATATTCATAATTAAAATTGTACAATATTTTTTAGTTTCTGATTTCAAATTAAAAAGTTTCATTGTGTTTATAATTAAAGCATGCAATAATTAGCATAATATAATTAATTAGGCGCCTGAAAAATCTTGAATAATAAAATTTCTTACCCTTAAATACCCCAAAAAGAAAATTTTCAAAATCTAAAAATCATAAAATTGACGAAATATAAAAATCAGGAATGGGAAAATATCTTAATTAAAAATTCTGGCCCCAATAGTTTATAATAATACCGAATTTGCAAATTCCCGAATAAAAAATTGTTTACTACAAATTTTCGAATTATAACATATATGCCACATTGTCAAATGAAACTAGAAAATTCTCGAATTTAAATAATTGAAAAAATTGTTTTTTATTGAATATTATTTATTCATTATAAATACAGTAATAAAATATTATTATCAAAGAAAACATTTTGTTAATGTTCAATTTTTTGCTGTTTCAATATTTGAGTATTGTATTTTTAATAAATAAATAATATTGATGAGGAACGATTTTAATAAGTGTTTAAATTCGGAAACTTTATAATTCGGCAATTTTCCGTGCACAATTTTTTTATTCCGGAATTTCCAAATTCGGTAATTAATTTAACCCAATAAATACAATTATTTTTAGTTGGAAGTTAATTATAAAATTAATTTATTGGTTGAAAATCAACTTTTTTGTTGAAAATTTAACTGTATTTAAAAAAAATCGTTTTTGGCTTGAAAATGGAACTATTTGGTCGAAAATCTACCAGTTTTTGGTTGAGGTTAAATCTCTTTTATTAACCAATTCAAACATTGGCTTGAAAATTCAATTATTTTATTTAGAAGTCATATTTTTTTTTATTAGAAATTCAGCTTTCTTGGTTAAGAATGAACTTATTAATTGAAAATGTAACTGTCTCCTAAAAAAATCGTCTCTTTGCTTAAAAATTAATTTTTTTTCAAATTCAATTATTTGGTTGAAAATTCATCTGTAGGAGTCATTTTTTTGTTGAAAGTTCATCTTTCATGGTTGAAAATTAATTTTTTCGTTGAAAATTCAACTGTCTTTTAAAAAATTTGTTTTTTTTTTGTATGAGAATTCAACTATTTGGTTAAAAATTCATCTTTTTTTTAAATTCATCTCTTTTTATTGAAATTCCAACTGTTTGGTTGAATATTAAATAATTTTATTCAAAAGCAACATTTTTTGGTTGAAAATTCATCTTTCTTGATTGAAAAATAAACTTCCTTGATGCAAATTCAACTGCCTTCTAAAAAAATCGTCTTTTTACTTGAAAATTGTTTTTTTTTAAATTTAATTATTGGGTTAAATATTCATCTTTCTTCGTTAAAAATATCTTTTTTGTCTTTTTTGCTTGAAAATTCAACTATATTGTTGAAGTTGATCTTTTTTTTTGTATCAAAATTATTTTTTTAGTTGAAAATTCCACTTCTTTGTTAAAAATTCACCTTTTTGGTTCAAAATTTAATTATTTTGTTAAAAATTAATCTTTTTAGGTCGAAAATTCCACTACTTGGTGGAAAGTTGAACTACTTTGTTGAAAATTTTTTTTTCATTAAAGATTAATCTATTTGCTTGAAAATTTAACCATGCCAATTTTAGAAAATGAATCTTCATGGTTGAAAATGCAACTATTCGGTTGAAAATGTATATTTCATGATTAAAAATTAATGTTTCTGTTCAAAATTCATCCTTTTGGATAGAAAGTGAATCCTTATGGTAAAAAAGTTTGTGCCTTGAAAATTTAACTATTTATATGCAGATTCAACTATTTTGGTAGATAATTCAACTATTTAGTTAAAAATTTTTTTTTTCGGGTTTAAATTAAACACTTTTGTAAAAAATTTGTTCTCTTGGGGTAAAGATTCCACTACTTACTTCAAAGTTAAACTCTTGGGTTGAACATTAAATTTTTTTGGTGAAAATGTAACGATTTTGTTCGAAATTGATTTATTCTTTTTATTTAAAATGAATTTTTTTTACATGAAATATATTTTTTCAGTTTTTGGCTGAAAATTCGACTGTAAACTTTTTCGTTAAAAATTCAACTGTCTTCTAAAAAAATTTTCTTTTTGCTTGAAAATTAATTTTAAAGTGTCGGATATTTTATAATTTCACAATTTTCCAATTCCATATTTGTATAATTAGGCAATTTTATAATTTTCTGAATTTTGTATTATGAATTTTTCTTCCGAATTTTGCATTTTCGAGAATTTTATTTTTTCAGTAATTTCCAAAAAAAGTGATTTTTAACCCAATAGTTGAATTTTTTATTTAAAAAAGACCAATTTTCGAGCAAACAGATGAATTTTTAGCCAAGAAGATTGAATTTATATAAAAAAAAGATCAATTTTCGACAAAAAATGGAATAGTTAAAATTTCGATAAAAAAAATTAATTTTCAGTAAAAAACTGATTTTTAATCGGAAAGATCAATTTTCAACCAAAAAGACTAATTTTCTACCAAAGAATATTGATTTTAAAAAAATACGTGAATTTCTAACTAAATTTTAAATTTGCAAGAAATTTTAGCCTAACAGTTAAATTTTCTATCAGAGAAATTAATTTTCAACCAAAAAGATGAATCAGTCACCAAGAAGATTAATATTCTATCACAAAAGACATAGTTTCAACAAAATACCGAAATTTTCAACAAAATAGTTAAATTTTTAAGCAAAGAAATAAATTTTCAACTAAAATAAAGAATTTTTTTCCAAAAACTGAATTTTTAACCCAATAGTTGATTTTTTGTTTACAAAAAAAAATACTTTTTTACAGAATAGTTCAATTCTCAACCAAAAAGTTGAATTTTTCAGCAAAAAGATTAAATTTCTATCAAAGAAGGTAAATTTTTGACAAAAAATTGAATAGTTAAGTTTTCGGTTAAAAAAATTAATTTTCAATTAAAAAAAAAATGTAATCAAAGAGATTATTATTATCATTATTTTATTATTAGATTAATAATTTCAACCAAAACGATTAATTTTTACAAAATACATGAATTTCCAACCACTTTTAAATTTTCAAGGAATTTCAACATAATAGTTAAATTTTTAAGCAAAGGAATTAATTTTCAACTAAAATAAAGAATCTTTAACAACAATACAAATTAATTTTTAACCCAATAGTTGAATTTTTCACAATTTTCAACCAAAGAGATCAATTTTTCTTGTTAAAGATTCTTTATTTTAGTTGAAAATTAATTTCTGTGCTTAAAAATTTAACTATTATGTTGAAATTCCTTGAAAATTTAAAATTTGGTTAAAAATTCATGTATTTTGCTAAAATTATTCTTTTTTAGTAGAAAATTAATCTCTTTGATTTAAAATCAGTTTCTTTGATTAAAAAGTAATTTTTCTAACTGAAAATTGAACCATTCCATTTTTTGTCGAAAATTCGTCTTTTCCGATGGAAATTTAATCTTCTTGGTTGTAAATTCATCTTTTTAATTGAAAATTAAACTATTTTGTTGAAAAATTGACTTTTTTTGGTGAAAAATTCAACTATTGGGTTAAATATTCATTTTTTTGGTTAAAGATTCTTTATTTTAGTTAAAAATTAATTTCTCTGCCTAAAAATTGAACTATTTTGTTGAAAATTGATCTCTTTGGTTGAAAATTGTACTACTTTGTTCAAATTTTTCCTTTTTTTTTTGTGTGAAAAATTCAACTATTGGGTTAAAAATTAATTTTTATTGTTGTTAAAGATTCTTTATTTTAGTTTAAAATTAATTTCTTTGCTTACAAATTTAACTATTATGCTGAAATTCCTTGAAAATTTAAAATTGGTTGGAAATTCATGTATTTTGTAAAAATTAATCGTTTTTGTTGAAATTATTAATCTAATAATAAAATAATGATAATAATAATCTCTTTCATTACATTTTTTTTTAATTGAAAATTAATTTTTTTAACCGAAAACTTAACTATTCAATTTTTTGTCGAAAATTTATCTTCTTTGATAGAAATTTAATCTTTTTGCTGAAAAATTCAACTTTTTGGTTGAAAATTGAACTATTCTGTAGAAAAGTATTTTTTTTTTGTAAACAAAAAATCAACTAGTGGGTTAAAAATTCAGTTTTTGGAAAAAAATTCTTTATTTTAGTTGAAAATTTATTTCTTTGCTTAAAAATTTAACGATTTTGTTGCAAATTTCGGTACTTTGTTGAAACTATGTCTTTTGTGATTGAATATTAATCTTTTTGGTGACTAATTCATCTTTTTGGTTGAAAATTAATTTTTCTGATAGAAAATTTAACTGTTAGGCCAAAATTTCTTGCAAATTTAAAATTTAGTTAGAAATTCATGTATTTTGTTAAAATCAATATTCTTTGGTAGCAAATTAATCTTTTTGGTTGAAAATTAATCTTTCCGATTAAAAATCAGTTTTTTATTGAAAAAGTCATTTTTTTAATCGAAATTTTAACTATTCCATTTTTTGTTGAAAATTGATCTTTTTTTATATGAATTCAATCTTCTTGGGTAAAAATTCATCTGTTTGCTCGAAAATTCGTCTTTTTTAAATAAAAAATTCAACTATTGGGTTAAAAATCACTTTTTTTGGAAATTACTAAAAAAATAAAATTCCCGAAAATGCAAAATTCGGAAGAAACATTCATAATATAAAATTCAAGAAATTATAAAATTCCCTAATGATATAAATATCGAATTGGAAAATTGTGAAATTATAAAATATCCGACACTTTAAAATTAATGTCCAAGCAAAAAGAAAAATTTTTTAGAAGACAGTTGAATTTTTAACGAAAAAGTTTACAGTCGAATTTTCAACTAAAAAAGAGAAATTTTCAGGCAAAAATTAAAAAAATATATTTCATGTTAAAAAAATTAATTTTAAATAAAAAGAATAAATGAGATTCGAACAAAATCGTTACATTTTCACCAAAAAAATGTAATGTTCAACCCAAGAGTTTAACTTTCAAGTAAGTAGTGGAATCTTTAACCCAAGAGAACAAATTTTTTACAAAAGCGTTGAATTTTAACACGAAAAAAATCATTTTTAACCAAACACTGGAATTATCTAACAAAATAGTTGAATCTCCAAATAAATAGTTAAATTTTCAAGGCACAAACTTTTTTACCATAAGGATTCACTTTCTATCCAAAAGAATGAATTTTGAACAAAAACGTTCATTTTTAATCAAGGAATATACATTTTCAACCAAATGGTTGCATTTTCAACCATGAAGATTCATTTTCTAAAATTGGCATGGTTGAATTTTCAAGCAAATAGATGAATCTTCGATGTAAAAAAAATCAACTTGGTGGAAGGTAGTGGAATTTTCAACCTAAAAAGATTAATTTTTAACAAAATAATTAAATTTTGAACCAAAAAGATAAATTTTCAACAAAAAAATGGAATTTTAAATTTAAAAAATAATTTTGATGCGAAAAAAAAACATCAACTTCAACAAAATAGTTGAATTTTCAAGCCAAAAAGACAAAAAAGATCATTTTTAACAAAGAAAGATGAATATTTAACCAATTAAATTGAAAAAAAATTCAAGTAAAAAGACGAATTTTTCAGAAGGCAGTTGAATTTTCAACGAAAAAGTTAATTTTCAATCAAGAAAGATGAATTTTTAACCAAATGGTTGATTTCTCATACAAAAGAAAAAACGAATTTTTTCAAAGACAGTTGCATATTCAACCAAAAAGATGAATTTTCAACAAAAAAGTGGAATTTTCAAATAAAAAAATAATTTTGATACAAAAAAAAGATCAAATTCAACAATATAGTTGAATTTTCAAGCAAAAAAGACAAAAAAGATCATTTTTAACGAAGAAAGATGAATATTTAACCAAATAATTGAAAAAAAAACAAAAAAAAACAATTTTCACGGTAAAAGACGAATTTTTCAAAAGGCAGTTGAATTTCCATCGAAAAAGTTAATTTTCAGTCAAGAAAGATGAATTTTCAACCAAAAAAGGTTACTTTTGAATAAAATTATTTAATATTCAACCAAACAGTTGGACTTTCAATAAAAAAAGATGAATTTTTAACCAAATAGTTGAATTCTCATACCAAAAAAACGAGTTTTTTAAAAGACAGTTGAATTTTTCAACGAAAAAATTAATTTTCAACCATGAAAGATGAACTTTCAACAAAAAAATGACATCTACAGATGAATTTTCAACCAAATAATTGAATTTGAAAAAAAAATTAATTTTTAAGCAAAGAGACGATTTTTTTAGGAGACAGTTGAATTTTCAATGAATAAGTTCATTCTTAACCAAGAAAGCTGAATTTCTAATAAAAAAATATGACTTTTAATAAAATAATTGAATTTTCAACCAAATATTTGAATTGGTTAATAAAAGAGATTTAACCTCAACCAAAAACTGGTTGATTTTCCACCAAATAGTTTCATTTTCAAGCTAAAAACGATTTTTTTTAAATAAAGTTAAATTTTCAACAAAAAAGTTAATTTTCAACCAAGAAATGAATTTTATAATTAACTTCCAACTAAAAATAATTGTATTTACTGGATTAAATTAATTACCGAATTTGGAAATTCCGGAATAAAAAAATTGTGCACGGAAAATTGCCGAATTATAAAGTTTCCGAATTTAAACACTTATTAAAATCGTTCCTCATCAATATTATTTATTTATTAAAAATACAATACTCAAATATTAAAACAGCAAAAAATTGAACATTAACAAAATGTTTTCTTTGATAATAATATTTTATTACTGTATTTATAATGAATAAATAATATTCAATAAAAAACAATTTTTTCAATGATTTAAATTCGAGAATTTTCTAGTTTCATTTGACAATGTGGCATATATGTTATAATTCGGAGATTTGTAGTAAACAATTTTTTATTCGGGAATTTTCAAATTCGGTATTATTATAAACTTTTAGGGCCAGAATTTTTAATTAAGAAATTTTCCCATTCCTGGTTTTTATATTTCGTCAATTTTATGATTTTCAGATTTTGAAAATGATCTTTTTGGGGAATTTAAGTGTAAGAAATTTTATTATTCAAAATTTTTCAGGCGCCTAATTAATTATATAAAGCTAATTATTGTATGTTTTAATTATAAACACAATGAAACTTTTTAATTTGAAATAAAAAACTAAAAAATATTGTACAATTTTAATTATGTATATTAAAAATTGAATTGCGTGAATCCGAATTCAAATTTTTCATTTTTTCAAAATGTAACATTAACAGTTGGATATTTTTTATTTATTCATTTTTCAATTTTTTAAACGTTTAAAGTCGAATAATTTCAAATTCAATTACAGTCTTCACACTTCTTCCCCTATTTCCCTTTTCCCCTTTCCCTCTTTTTTCGCTTAAATACGAATTATTGAATGTTTCACACAAAAAAAAAAAAGGAAAAATTTGAACAAAGTAGTACAATTTTCAACCAATGAGATCAATTTTCAACAAAATAGTTCAAATTTTAAGCAAAGAAATTAATTTTCAACTAAAAAAAGAATATTTAACCAAAAAAAATGAATATTTAACCCACTAGTTGAATTTTTCACCAAAAAAAGTCAATTTTATAATAAAATAGTTCAATTTTCAAATTAAAAAATGAATTTTCGACCAAGAAGATTAAATTTCCATCAGAAAAGACGAATTTTCGACAAAAAATGGAATGGTTAAATTTTCAGTTTAAAAAATTAATTTTCAGTAAAAGAAACTGATTTTCAATCAAAGAGATTAATTTTCTACTGAAAAAGATTAATTTTAACAAAATACATGAATTTTCAACCAAATTTTAAAATGTTTTAGGAATTTTCAACCAAAGAAATGAAATGTCAACAATGTTCTAGTTAATTAAAGAGAGCGCACAGTGGGGCAAAAAAAAACGTCCGTGGACAAATTGATTTTCAGAAGACAATTATTATCGGATTTTAACTTTTTTTAAATGAAAGCTAATCAAATTTCGCATCCAAATGTCATGGCTGATTTTTAAATTTTTGTTTATTTAATAACAAAAATGAAAAAAAAAAATTTTTGACTTTTGAAGTATACCGGTTTTAAAAAAATGCTTTGATTCAATCAAAAATACCTAGAAAACTTAAAGCAACTATCCAAAAAAGATGTCCAATAGCAACGCAAATGCTAAAAAATTTATTGAATTTGTTATAAACAAATAAGTGAATGAAAATAATTTCGTAGGGATTGGCGGCGATTCGTCACTTGATTCGCACTAAATTTAAACAATTTATGGACAAAAAGAGTTTTTTAGTTGAATTATTAAAACTTCAGAAATAATTTGTTATTTCAAAATCCTTAATTAACAAATGCACTATTTGGCTATTTTTGGAGGTACAAACTTGATTTTTTCGATGCAATTGACTGTAAATAACTAACTTTTAAATTTTCAAAAACATTTTGATGACAGTTAACAATTTATTATAGTAAACAACAATTGTTTAAACAAATTTGTATTATTTTATGTATTTATAAATGAAATACCGCTTTTTCACGGAATTAACAGCCGGGTATTTAGCAATGATTTTTTGCTATGAATCTATAACATTTGATAGTTGTTTAACCAAACTTAATTAACAAATGCATTATTTGGCTATTTTTCAGCACTTAAACTTTTTTTTGTGTAATAAACTCTTAATAGCGTATTTTTTTAACTTTTTTTGATATTTCGATATCGATCAGCTATTTTTATTTTTGTTAACAATGTATTAAACAAAATTTTCTCGGTTAATGCATTTGTAAACTAAATTTTTTTTTCTTGTGGAATATAATTGAAATTACTTAGCAATAATTCCTTGCCATAAATTAATAAAAATCGATGATTGATTAAAGAAACTTAATTATCGAACTGTCAAAAAAAATTTAAAAATGTGTTATTAACAGTTGATTACACAAAAAAAAAACAAGTTTGAATGCTGAAAAATAGCCAAATAATGTATTTGTTAATTAAGTTTGGTTAAATTATCAAATGTTACGATTGATAGCAAGAATTAATTGCTAAATAACTGGCTGTTAATTCCGTGAAGAAATGGGTATTTTATTTATAAATACATAAAATGATGAAAAATTGTTTAAGCAATTGTTGTTTACAATGATAAATTGTTTACTGTCATGAAAATGTTCTTAAAAAGTGAGAAGTTAGTTATATACAGTTAATTGCATCGAAAAATCAAGTTTGTACCTCCAAAAATAGCCAAATAGTGCATTTGTTAATTAAGGTAGTTTAAACAATTATTAACTTTCATTTGGTGACGAAATATGATACTTAGGTTTTATTTCCAAGTAATATTTGATCGATTCGATATAAAACAGTGTATTTATCCCATCAAAAATACCTGATATGGATATTTGTTTATAAAAATTACTTTTAAAATAACAAATTATTTATTAACTTTTATTAATTGAACTAAAAAACTCTTTTTGTCCATAAATTGTTCTAATTTAGTGCGAATAGAGTGACGAATCGCCGCAAATCCCCACGAAATTTATTTTCATTTACTTATTTGTTTGTAACAAATTCAATAAATTTTTTAACATTTGCATTGCTATTGGACATCTTGTTAGGATAGTTTCTTTCAGTTTTCTAGGTATTTTTGATTGAATCCAAGCGTTTTTTAAAAACCGGTATACTTCAAAAGTCACAATTTTTTTTTCATTTTTGTTATTAAATAAACAAAAAAAATAACCAAAAATTTTAAAATCAGATATGACAGTTCGATGCGAAATTTCACTAGCTTTCATTCAAAAAAAAAAGTCGAAATCGGGTAATAATTGTCTTCTGAAAAAAAATGTGTCCACGGGCGTTTTTTTTGCCCCACTGTGCGCTCTTTTTTAATTAACTAGAACATAGTTGACATTTCATTTCTTTGGTTGAAAATTCCTATAAAAATTTTTTATTTGGTAGAAAATTCATGTATTTTGTTAAAATTATTCTCTTTTAGTAGAAAATTAATCTCTTTGATTGAAAATCAGTTTGTTTTATTGAAAATTAATTTTTCTAACTGAAAATTTAACCATTCCATTTTTTGTGCAAAATTCTTCTTTTCTGATTGGAAATTTAATCTTCTTGGTTAAAAATTCATCTTTTTAATTGAAAATTGAACTATTTTGTAGAAAAATTGCCTTTTTTGGTGAAAAGTTCAACTATTGGGTTAAAAATTCATTTTTATTGTTGTTAAAGATTCTTTATTTCAGTTGAAAATATATATATATATGTTGAAATTCCTTAAAAAACTTTTATTTGGTTGAAAATTCATGTATTTTCTTAAAATTAATCGTTTTGGTTGAAAATTAATCTCTTCGATTAAAAATATGTTTTTTTATTGAAAATTAATTTCTTTTGCCAAAATTTTAACTCTTCCATTTTTTGTCGAAAAAATTTTTTTTTGTAAAAAAGTGTTTTTTTTTTTGTAACAAAAATCAACCAGTAGGTTAAAAATTCATTTTTTGGTAGAAGATTCTTTATTTTAGTTGAAAATTAATTTCTTCGATAAAAAATTTAACTATTTTGTTGAAAATTTCTGTATTTTGTTGAAACTATGTCTTTTGTGGTATAATATTAACCTTCTGGGTGATGAATTCACCTTTTTGGTTGAAAATTAATTTCTTTGATCGAAAATTTAACTATTACGTTGAAATTCCTTCAAAATTTAAAATTCGGTTGGAAATTCATTTATTTTGTTAAAATTAATCGTTTTGGTTGAAAATTAATCTCTTTGATAAAAAATGTTTTTTTATTGAAAATTAAATTTTTTTACCAAAAATTGTATTATTTCATTTTTTGTCGAAAATTTACCTTTTTTGACAGAAAATTAATCTTTTTCGTTGAAAATTCGTCAGTTTGATTGAAAATTGAATTATTTTGTATAAAAGTGTTTTTTTTTGTAAAAAAAATCAACTAGTGGGTTAAAAATTCATTTTTTGGTAAAAGGT
Organism: Andricus curvator; assembly: GCA_932195095.1. Classification (NCBI taxonomy): domain Eukaryota; kingdom Metazoa; phylum Arthropoda; class Insecta; order Hymenoptera; family Cynipidae; genus Andricus; species Andricus curvator. Next base: position 50,135 of record CAKNYM010046863.1, on the reverse strand, counting down.
TCTTTATTTTAGTTGAAAATTAATTTCTTTGCTTAAAAATTTAACTATTTTGTTGAAAATTTCTATATTTTGTAAAATTAATATTTTTGGTAGAAAATTGATCGTCTTGGTTGAAAATTAATCTTTTTGATCAAAAATCAGTTTTTTATTGAGAATTAATTTTTTTAACCGAAATTTTAATTCCATTTTTTGTCGAAGCTTTTTTGATAGAAATTCAATCTTCTTGGCTGAAAATTCATCTGTTTGCTTGAAAATTGAACTATTTTGTTGAAAATTTTTTCCGATTTGAAAAAAAATTCAACTATTGGGTCAAAAATTCATTTTTTTGCTTAAAAATTCTGTATTTTAGTTGAAAATAATTTCTTTGCTCACAAATTTAACTATATTGTTGAAAATTTGTTTTTTTTTTTAAATTCGACTGTTGGGTTAAAAATTCATTATTTTTGTGTAAAGATTCTTTATTTTAGTTGAAAATTAATTTCTTTTCTTAAAAAATTCACTATTTTGTCAAAAAATTAATTTTTTTTGGTGGAAAATGAATTTTTTTACTGACAATATAGCTATTCTCAAATTTTTTGTTAAAAATTCCAATTTTTTCTTTAAAAATTAGACTGTTACGGTTGGGTATTAAAATAATGTGTTGAAAATTCGTATTTTTTTGGTTCTTCGAATTGGTTTTGATTGAAAATTAAAATATTCTTTCGTGGAAATATCAAATATTACCCTTTTCGTTGAGAATTCATTGTTGAATCAAAAATTCATCACTTGATTGAAAATTATTTATTTTAAATTTATTTTTGATTTTTTTTAAATAACAAATTATTTATTAACTTTCATTAATTCATCTAAAAAAATCTTTTTGTCCATAAATTGTTGAAATTTAGTGCGAATCAAGTGACGAATCGCCGCCAATCCCCACGAAATCATTTTCATTCACTTATTTGTTTATAACAAATTCAATAAATTTTTTAACATTTGCATTGCTATTGAACATCTTTTTTGAATAGTTGCTTTCAGTTTTCTAGGTATTTTTGATTTCATCAAAGCATTTTTTTTAAACCGGTATACTTCAAAAGTCAAATTTTTTTCATTTTTGTTAATAAATAAACAAAAAAATAAACAAAAATTTAAAAATCAGCCATGACAGTTCGATGAGAAATTTTATAAGGTTTCATTAAAAAAAAAGTTAAAATCGGATAATAATAATTGTCTTCTGAAAATAAATTTTAATTAACTAGAACATTGTTGACATTTCATTTCTTTGGTTGAAAATTCCTTTAAAAATTTAAAATTTGGTAAAAAATTCATGTATTTTGTTAAAATTAATATTTTTCAGTAGAAAATTAATCTCTTTGATTGAAAATCAGTTTCATTCATTGAAAATTAATTTTTCTAACTGAAAATTTAACCATTCCATTTTTTGTCGAAAATTCGTCTTTTCTGATGGAAATTTCATCTTTTTGGTTGAAAATTCATCTGTTTGGTTGAAAATTGAACTATTTGGTTGAAAATTTGTTTTTTTTCTGACGGAAATTTAATATTCTTGGTTGAAAGTTCATTTTTTACATTGAAAATTGAACAATTTTTTTGAAAAATTGACTTTTTTTGTGTGGAAAATTCAACTATTGGGTTAAATATTCATTTTTTTGGTTAAAGATTCTTCATCTTAGTTGAAAATTAATTTCTTTGCTCAAAAATTTAACTTTTTTGTTGAAACTTCATCTGTTTGGTTAAAAATTAAACTATTTTGTTGAAAAATTGACTTTTTCTGGTGAAAAATTCAACTAGTGGGTTAAATATTCATTTTTTGGTTAAAGATTCTTTATTTTAGTTGAAAAATAATTTCTTTGCTTAAAAATTTAACGATTTTGTTAAAAATTTCTGTATTTTGTTGAAACTATGTCTTTTGTGGTAGAATATTAATCTTATAGATGATTTGTTCACCTTTTTGGTTGAAAATGAATTTCTTTGATCAAAAATATGTTTTTTTATTGAAAATTAATTTTTTTTAACCGAAAATTTAACTATTCCATTTTTTGTCGAAAATTGATCTTTTTTTATAGAAATTTAGTCTTTTTGGTTGAAAATTCATCTGTTTGATTGAAAATTGAATTATTTGGTTGAAAATTTGTTTTTTCTGACGGAAATTTAATATTCTTTGTTGAAAGTTCATTTTTTTAATTGAAAATTGAACAATTTTTTTGTAAAATTCATTTTTTTTTGTGAAAAATCCAACTATTGGGTTAAATATTCATTTTTTTATTAAAGATTCTTTATCTTAGTTGAAAATTAATTTCTTTGCTTAAAAATTTAACTTTTTTGTTGAAAATTCATCTGTTTGGTTGAAAATTTGACTTTTTCTGGTGAAAAATTCAACTAGTGGGTTAAATATTCATTTTTTGGTTAAAGATTTTTTTATTTTAATTGAAAATTAATTTCTTTGTTTAAAAATTTAACTATTTTGTTGAAAATTTCGGTGTTTTTTGAAACTATGTCTTTTGTGGTAGAATATTAATCTTCTAGATGATTAGCCAATCTTTTTGGTTGAAAATGAATTTCTTTGATCAAAAATATGTTTTTTTATTGAAAATTAATTTTTTTTAACCGAAAATTTAACTATTCCATTTTTTGTCGAAATTTGATCTTTTTTTATAGAAATTTAGTCTTTTTGGTTGAAAATTCATCTGTTTGATTGAAAATTGAATTATTTTGTAGAGAAGGTTTTTTTTTTGTAAAAAAAAATCAACTAGTGTGTTAAAAATGCATTTTTTGGTAAATAATTCTTTATCTAGTTGAACATTAATTTCTTTTCTTAAAAATTTAACTATTTTGTTAAAAATTTAGGTATTTTTTGAAACTATGTCTTTTGTGTTAGAATATTAATCTTTTTGGTGACTCATTCATCTTTTTGGTTGAACATTATTTTCTTTGATGGAAAATTTAACTATTATATTGAAATTCCTTGAAAATTTAAAATTTGATTAGAAATTCATTTATTTTGTTAAAATTAATCGATTTGGTTGAAAATTAATCTCTTTGATTAAAAATATGTTTTTTTTATTGAAAATTATTTTTTTTTTACCAAAAATTTAACTATTCCATTTTTTGTCGAAAATTTATCTTTTTTGATGGAAATTTAATCTTTTTGGTTGAAAATTCATCTGTTTGGTTGAAGATTGAACTATTTTGTAGAAAGGTGTATTTTTTTAATCAACTAGTGGGTTAAATATTCATTTTTTTTGGTTAAAGATTCTTTATTTTAGTTGAAAATTAATTTTTTTGCTTAAAAATTTAACTATTTTGTTGAAAATTTCTGTATTTTGTTGAAACTATGTCTTTTGTGGTAGAATATTGATCTTCTAGGTGATTAATTCACCTTTTTGGTTGAAAATTATTTCTCTGATAGACATTTAAAATTTAAAAAAAAAAATGTAACTGTTAGGCTAAAATTTCTTGCAAATTAAAAATTTAGTTATAAATTGATGTATTTTGTTAAAATTAATATTTTTGATAGAAAATTAATCGTTTTGGTTGAAAATTAGTCCTTTTGATGAAAAATAGGTTTTTTTTATTAAGAATTAATTTTTTTAACCGAAATTTTAACTATTCCATTTTTTGTCGAACCTTTTTTGATAGAAATTCAATCTGCTTGGCTGGAAATTTCTTTGTTTTGAATAAAAAATTTAACTATTGCGTAAAAAATTCATTTTTTTTGGTTAAAGATTCTTTATTTTAGTTGAAAATTAATTTCTTTGCTCAAAAATTTCACTATTTTCTCAACAAATTAATTTTTTCTCCTTAAAAATGAATTTTTTTCACTGAAAATATAGCTATTCTATTTTTGGTAGAAAATGCATATTTTTAGGGTATAAACTCAACTTTTTTGTAAAAAATTCCTCTTTTTCGTTTAAAAATTAGTCTGTTTCGGATGGTTATTGAAATAGTTTGTTGAAAATTCGTATTTTTTGGTTAATTCGAATTTCGATTGAAAATTTAAATATTCTTTGGTGGAAATATCAACTATTACCCTTTTCGTTGAGAATTCATTTTTGAATCAAAAATTCATCGCTTTGTTCAAAAATTTAACGATTTTGTTGAAAATTCCCTTTTTCTTGATTGAAAATTAATTATTTCTAATTTATTTTTAATTTATTTTGAAATAACAAATTATTTATTAACTTTTATTAATTAAAGAAAAAAAATCTTCTTGTCTATAAATTGTTCAAATTTAGTGCGAATCAAGTGACGAATCGCCGCCAATCCCCACAAAACCATTTTCATTCACTTATTTGTTTATAACAAATTCAATAAATTTTTTAACATTTGCATTGCTATTGGACATCTTTTTTGAACAGTTGCTATCCGTTTTTTACGTATTTTTGATTGAATCAAAGCATTTTTCAAAAACCGGTATACTTCAAAAATCAACAATTTTATTTTTTATTTTTGTTATTAAATAAACAAGAAAAAAAAAATTTTTGAATCAACCATGACAGTCGGATAATAATTGTCTTCTGAAAATATATTTGTCCACTGAGGTTTTTTTGCCCCACTGTGGAGCGTAGAGGTATTTTTAATTAAATACGCTCTCTCTGATAACAGAAACCGCTAAAAAAATTAAACAAACAATTTTAATAAAAATATAACAGCCCTCAAGAGATTGCTCGCGCCAGGAAATTTTTACAAGACAAATAAGCATCCACTGCCCTCTGCTTGTAAAATAGGGAAGCAATATGGAACAATTTCTGGTAGGAAAGTCCTATTATCAAGAGAGCTTTTACAGTTTTCTGTTTTATCGACGACTGGGTAAGAGCGACTTCTGCAAGCTCTCTGTAAGGAAACTTTCAGTTTACTTCCGTCGGTAACTAATCGTCGGTAAAACAGAATCCTTCACTTTTTTTAACTTTGAGAAGCAACAGCTTAGCATGATAACATATTGATTTCTAAATGATAGACTGTCATACGCGCGCACAGTTAAATTTTTACCAAAAAAAAAGCATAATATTTGTAGAATTTTATTATTTTATTATTAAATTATTATAATTTTTTTGAATAAAAAAAAATTACAGGTTACGATTAGGGGTCGTAATGAAATTACTTAAGTTTGCAAAATTCGCTGATTTTTCCTTGACCAATTTCTCATTTTCCCTGAAAAATTAAAAAAAAAATTTTTTTAATAAATTAAATTAAATAAATTAATAAATAAATTATATTAAAATACCAGCATTTTAATCTTGTAATATTTTTCAAAAAAGGGTCTTTTATAAACGGAACAAACAAATATTTCAGATACAAAATCAAAATTTGTACATTTATTTATTGTAAAAAAAATTCGACTGTAAAAGATTACTTTAAAAAAACTTGAATTTTCAACAAAACAATTAAATTTTTAACAAAATAATTGAATTTTCAATTCAAAATGATGGAGTCTCAAAAAAAAAGTGAAATAGTTGATATTTCAAAAAAAGAAATTTCATCTAAAAAAAAAAGGAATTTTAAAACCAAGAAGACGACATTTCAACAAATGAAGATTTTTCAGTCACTAAAAAAAAGTTTATCTAAATTGTCGAACATTCAAGCCAAAAGATGAATTTTCTGTACAAAAATTGAATTTTCAACCGGACAATATAAATTTGTAGAAATTTTTTTTTTTAATAAAATAGTTAAATTTCCAATCAATGAGATAAATCTTCATGAAAAAAAAAAACAACAAATTTTGAAGAAAGTAGTTTAACTTTTGCTCAGGAATTTGAATTTTTAATTAAAAAAGATCAATTTTCAACAAAATAGTTAAACTTTCAGCCAAAGAGATGAATTTTCAACTAAAAATGTGAATCTTCAACAGAAAAGTGATTTCTTAAAAAGTGGTTCAACCAAAATTTTTAAACAAAATAGTTGAATCCTCAAGCAAAGAAAATTAATTTTCAACCAAACAGTTGCATTTTTATCCAAGAAAGATGAAATTTTCATCCAAAAAACATTTTGTCTTTTCAATATCAAAATATGAGTTTTAAACAAGAAGTAAATTTTCTACGAAAATAGTTGAAAATTCATGTATTTTGTTGAAATTATTCGTTTTGGTTGAAAATTAATCTCTTTGCTTAAAATATGTTTTTTTTATTGAAAATTATTTTTTTTACCAAAAAATTAACTTTTCCATTTTTTGTCGAAAATTTATCTTTTTTGATCGAAATTTAATCTTTTTGGTTGAAAATTCATCTGTTTGATTGAAAATTAAATTATTTTGTAGAAAAGTGTTTTTGTTTTGTAAAAGAAAATCAACTAGTGGATTGAAAACTCATTTTTTGGTAAAAGATTCTTTATTTTAGTTGAAAATTAATTTCTTTGCTTAAAAATTGAACTATTTTGTTGAAAATTCATCTGTTTGGTTGAAAATTGAAATAAATTTTCTACGAAAATAGTCAAATTTTCAATCCAACAAGACGAATTTTTGACCAAAAAGCATGACTTTTTAACAAAATTAATGAATTTTCAACCAAACAGTTGCAATTTTCATACATGAAAAATGCAATTTCTACTGAAATAGATAAAGTTTTAAATTAAAAAGTCAAATTTTCCAAAAATTGTTATACTATAAAATATGAGTTTTAAACAAGAAGTAAATTTTCTACGAAAATAGTCGAATTTTGAACCCAACAAAACGAATTTTTAATCAAAAAGCATGACTTTTTAACAAAATTGTTGAATTTTCAATCAAAAAGTTGCAATTTTCATACATGAAAAATGCAATTTCTACTGAAATAGATGAAGTTTTAAATTAAAAAGACAAATTTTCCAAAAATTGTTAAATTTTCATCAAAAAAAGTTTTTAGTTTGACTTTTCAATATCAAAAGATGAGTTTTAAACAAGAAGTGAATTTTCTACGAAAATAGTTGGAAATTCATGTATTTTGTTGAAATTAATCGTTTTGGTTGGAAATTAATCTCTTTGATTAAAAATATGTTTTTCTTTTATTAAAAATTATTTTTTTTTTACCAAAAAATTAACTTTTCCATTTTTGGTCGAAAATTTATCTTTTTTGATAGAAATTTAATCTTTTTGGTTGAAAATTAATTTCTTTGCTTGAAAATTGAATTATTTTGTTGAAAATATGTATTTTTTTGGTGAAAAATTCAACTATTGGGCGAAAAATTCATTTTTATTGTTCAAGATTCTTTAATTTAGTTGAAAATTAATTTTTTTGCTTAAAAATTTAACTATTTTTTTGAAAACTTCTGTATTTTGTTTAAACTATGTCTTTTGTCGTAGAATATTAATCTTCTAGGTGATTAATTTACCTTTCTGGTTAAAAATTAATTTCTTTAATGGAAAATTTAACTATGACGTTGAAATTCCTTGAAAAATTAAAATTTGGTGGGAAATTCATGTATTTTGTTAAAATTAATCGTTTTGGTTGAAAATTAATCTCTTTGATTAAAAATATGTTGTTTTTTTTATTGAAAATTATTTTTTTTTACCAAAACTTTAACTATTACATTTTCTGTCGAAAATTTATCTTTTTTGATAGAAATTTAATCTTTTTGGTTGAAAATTCATCTGTTTGATTGAAAATTGAATTATTTTGTAGAAAAGTGTTTTTTTTTTGTAAAAAAATCAACTAGTGGGTTAAAAATCCATTTTTTGGTAAAAGATTCTTCATTTTAGTTGATTATAAGCGGTAAAAAACAATTTCATATTTATTCTTTTTGAAAATTATTCAAAATTATAGAAATACACTGACTTTTCCCTGAATTTTTTTGTGACTAATTTGTCATTTCCCTGGCCCTTGATATTAAAATACTAGCATTTTAATCTTGTAATAATTTTAATAAAGGATCTTTTATAAACGCAATAAAAATATATTTCAGATACAGAGTTAAAATTTTCAAAATTATTTATTTAATCTAAAAAAATATATTCTTCCATAAAAGATGACTTTTTAATTAAATGCTTGAATTTTCCACAAAATAATCAAATTTTCAACAGAATAACTATATTTTCCACATAAAAGGATAAATGATAAAAAAAAGTATAATAGTTAATATTTCAACAAAAAAAATTAAATTTCGTCCACAAAAATGAATTTTGAAAACAAAAAGATGACATTTCAACAAATAAAGATTTTCAGTCATGAAAGAAAAAAAAATTTCATCTACATTTTTAAACCTTACAAAATATAAATAAACCTAAATAATTAAATTTTGAAGCTAATAATAATATTTTTAACTAAAATTGATGAATTCTCAACCAGACATATAACATTAACATTTAAAAAAAACATGCAGTTAAATTTTCAATAAAAAAATGTCTTTCTAAAAAATCGTTGAAATAAAATTATTCGAACCAATAGAATTAACTTTCAGCTATAAATAGTTGGATTTCTAACCAAAGAGATCAAATTTCAATCAGAAGAGTGAAATCTTCAACTAAAATGATAAATTTTCAACTAGAATAATTAAATTTTAAGATGAAAAATTAATTTTCTACCAAGTATATGAATGTTCAATCAAATATTTTATTTTAAGTCTAAAAAATATGAATTTTGAACCAAATATCTGAATTTTCAACTAAAAAAGAATGACTATCTAACGAAATTGTTGAGTTTTTAACAAAAATAATTAAATTTTTAACCAAATAATAAGATTTTTAAACGGAATTGATGAATTCTCAACCAAAAATCTAATAGTAAAGTTTTAAACAAAACATGTAATTAAATTTTCTATAGAAAAGAATGACTTTAAAGAAAAGGTAAAATTAAAAAAAAAATTTAATTTTAACCAAATTTGCTGAATTTCTGAAAATTAATATTCAGCCAAGTAGACGAAGTTTCAATCAAATAGTTGATTTAAGATACAAAATTGAAATTTATAAATTCATTTATTTATTTTAAACAAAATAGAAAATCTTTTCTATAAAAGATGAATTTTTAAGAGAATACTTGAATTTTCAATAAAATAATTAAATTTTCAACAAAATAATTGAATTTTTCACTTGAAAAGATGAATTCTCAGGAAAAAATTGTAATAGTTAATATTTCAACATGAACTAAAAATGAAATTTCTTCCAAAAAAATGAATTTTGAAACCAGAAAGACAAAATTTAAAGAAATAAAGAATTTTCAGCCATGAAATCCATTTTCAGAAAAAAAATAATTTTTAACAAAATAGTTAAATTTTTAACCAGTGTGATAAACCTTCATTTATAAAATTGAATTTTCAATAAAGTAGTTTAAATTTTACCCACGCAGTTGATTTCTCAACAAAGTGGTTCAACCAAAATATTTAGACCAAATTTTCATCCAAAAAAGATTTTATTGACTTTTCAATATCACAATATGAGTTTTTAACAAGAAGTAAATTTTCTACAAAAATCGTTGAATTTTGAACCCAAGAAGATGAAATTTCAACAAAACAATTGAATTTTCAACCAAAAAGCATGAATTTTTAACAAAATTTTTGAATTTTCAATCAAATTGTTGCATTTTTATCCAAGAAAGATGAAACTTCTATTTAAATAAATGAATTTTTAAATTAAAAAGACAAATTTTCAGAAAAATAGTTGAATTTTCATCCAAAGAAGATTTCATTTTAATTTTCAACACTAAGATATGAATTTTAAACCAAAAGTAAATTTTCTACAAAAATAGTTGAATATTCAACCCATAAGAACGAATTTTCAACAAAACA
>CAKNYM010046863.1:2361-40438 GCA_932195095.1 Andricus curvator | reverse complement strand
CATTTTTATCAAAAAAAAAAGGAATTTTTAAATTTAAAAAAGAAATTTAAAAAAATGGTTGAATTTTTGTTCAAAGAAGATTCCAGTTGAATTTTCAACAATAAGATATGATTTTTAAATAAAAAGTAAATTTTCTACAAAAATTGTTGAATATTCTACCCATAGAAACGAATAGAAACGAATTTTCAACAAAACAGTAACATTTTTGTCCAAAAAAGATGCAATTTCTACTAGAATTCATTAATTTTTAAATTGAGAAAAGAAATTGAAAAAATAGTTGAATTTTTGTTAAAAAAAGATTTCAGTTGAATTTTCAACACTAAGATATGATTTTCAAACAAAAAGTGAATTTTCTACGAAAATAGATGAATTTTCAACAAAGTAGTTGCATTTTCTGTCAAAAAGACCCAATTTCTACTAGCATAAATTAATTTTTGAATAAAAAAAAAATAAAAAAAAAATAAATGAATTTTTGTTCAAAGAAGATTCTAGTTGAATTTTCAGGACTAAGATATGAATCTTTAATAAAAAGTAAATTTTCTACGAAAATTGTTGAATAGTCAACCCATAAAAACGAATTTTCAACAAAACAGTTGCATTTTGATATAAAAAACTGCAATTTCTACTAAAATAAATGAATTTTAAAATTAGAAAAACAAATTAAAAAGAAAATAGTTGAATTTTTATTCAAAGAAGATTTCACTTGAATTTTAGACCCCAAAATATGACTTTTAAACAAAACGTAAATTTTCTACAAAAATAGTTGAATTTTCAACAAAGTAGTTTCATTTTTATCAAGAAAATACCCAATTTCTACAAAAATAAATTAATTTCTGAATTAAAAAGACAAATTTTCGAAAATATAGTTGAATTTTCATCCACAGAAGATTCTAGTTGAATTTTCAGCACTAAGATATGAATCTTTAATAAAAAGTAAATTTTCTACGAAAATTGTTGAATATTCAACCCATAAAAACGAATTTTCAACAAAACAGTTGCATTTTGATATAAAAAACTGCAATTTTTACTAAAATAAATGAATTTTAAAATTAGAAAAACAAATTTTCAAACAAAATAGTTGAATTTTTATTCAAAGAAGATTTCAGTTGAATTTTCAACAAAGTAATTGCATATTTATCAAAAAAAGACCCAATTTCTACTAAAATAAATTAATTTTTAAATTTAAAAAACAAATTAAATAAAAATAGTTGAATTTTTGTTCAAAGAAGATTCCAGTTGAATTTTCAACACTAAAATATAAATTTCTGATAAAAAGTTAATTTTCTATGAAAATAGTTGAATATTCAACCCATAAGAACGAATTTTCAAGAAAACAGTTGCATTTTAATTAAAAAACTGCAATTTCTACTAAAATAAATGAATTTTCAAATCAGAAAGACAAATTTTCAAAAAAATAGTTGAATCATTATCCAAAAAAGAGTTTAGTTTGGCTTTTTAATGTCAAAATATAAGTTTCAAACAAAAAATAAATTTTCTACGAAAATAGTTGAGTTTTTAAAATTTAAGAATTTAAAATTAGATTAAAATCCAATTCATAATCCTATTTAGCGTAATTCCTGAAAATGAAAATGAGAAGCCAATGATCAAATTTGAACAACCACCATAAAATGATCCTATTGTAATTTAAAAAAAAATTCTTGAAAAAAATTTTTTTCTCCCTTGGACAAAAATAAAAAAAGACGAAAGAAAAATGAGAAAGCTACCAACCAAATCCCCTTCCTCCTCTTTTTTTATTTCTTTCGTCTTTTTTATTTTTATTATAAAATCACAGAACAAAAACATTCATAATATTTACCAAATAAATAAATATTATGAATGTTTTTGTATTTTTGTTTGATAATAAAAATACAAAAAAAAAACGAAAGAAATAAAAAAAGAGAAGGAAGAAGATTTGGTTGGTTGTTTTCTCATTTTTATTTTGGTCCAAAGAATAAAAAAAATTTTTTTTTTAATTACAGTAGGAGCATTTCATGGTGGTTGTTCAAATTTGATCGTTGGATTCTTTTTTTATTTTCAGTAATTCTATACAGTAAGTTGAATTTTTGACCTAACAATACGAATTTTTAACAAAACAGTTGAATTTTCAACCAAAAAGGATGTTTGGGAAATAATTAGTATTTCCGAGTGGCGACTTTAACTGTTTTGCAGAAAATTTGTCTTCTGGGCTTAAAAGATCAACAATTTCGTTGCAATTTTTTTATTTCTTAAATGAAAAATCTTTCTTGGCTAAAAATTTATCTCTTTTGGTATAAATTTCATCTTTTATAGGTGGAAGTGCAACTGTTTGGTTAAAAATTAATCTGTTGTAGTTAAAAATACCACTATTTTGTTAAAAATTTTATTAATTTGTTCAAAATTTAATTTCTTAACAGTCTTCTTCTGGGCTTGAAAATTTAACTATTTTGCTGAAAATGCAACTGGTTTTTGTTAAATTTTTCGTTTTGTTCAAGAATTCGACTATCTAGTTAAAAATTCTACTATTTTATCGAAAATTCGTCCCTCTGGATGAAAATTAATTTTTTTTTATGCAAGTTTTTAGTTGCAGATTCACGATTCTTGTTTGAAAATTCAACTGTCTTCTGAAAAATTCATCTTTTTGTCTTGAAGATTCAACAATTTGTTTAAAAATACCATTGTTGATGACATTTAACCTTTTTGTGTGAAAATTCGACAAATTGGTTCAAAATTCATCTATTGCTTCGAAGCTCAACTATTTAATTGTAAATGCAACAGTTTGGGTTGAAATTAGTTTGGGTTGAAATTAATTTTGTTGTTGTTGAAAAATCATCTCTTTTGGTAGAAAATTAATTTTTTTGGTTGAAAATTCAACTATTTTGTTAAAAATAAAATATATATTTCCAAACGAAATCTCAAGAATTTCATATTGAATTCAATATGGGGCATATACGATAATCTTGGTTTAAAAGTAGTATAGCTATAGCGGAACGGGGCAACGTACCGACCGAGCAAGGACCTATTCTATGCTGAGTTACCAACAGCAGGTAATTACCATCAGTCGGTAAGTGGTCCCGTACCGCCATAGCTATACTACTTTTAAATAGTTTATTCCCCTATTTTGGGCTAACAACTTTTATGACTATAAAACCTGGTCGAAAACCTCAATATCGTTTATATTATGAAGACTGAATATAAATAAATATATATTTTACTATTTTTTTGTTACAGGTAAGTTTCATTGTATTTGGATCGTTGTCTTAAAAAGATGAACATCTTCCGAGGTAAGTTTTTTAACTTTTCCTATTATTTATAAAATCTGTCCATTTAAACTTGTAACTTCTAATATTTAATCAAAATATATAAAAAATAATTTATTATAATATTATATTAGTAAAAACTTTGTTTACAAATTTAACTTCAACTAACTAATCAAAATTTTTACTCACCACAGCATCATACGACAACTCATCTGAAGAGTTTAAATTTGCCCTCATAAAGTGCCTTGACTCAGCATGTAATAAACATTGCGATGCTTATACGACGTACTTGAAACTTTATGATTGAGAAAAATATGTGAGAATATTAGAAAAAATATAAAAAGTTGCCCTAATTTGGGCCTCGAGGGAATATCCAACAGGGCATCTTTATATTGAATTCAAGTTCGTATTTTCTTTAAATAATTTAATTTTGTTAATTAGTTACTTACAAATTGAGGTGGTTGTACCAAAAATCAGATATCTGAAAAAAAGTTTTTCTCTGATTTTTAGAATCAAAATATTACTGACTATGTCATTTGAAATAAAAAATATGATTTTTAAGGTTATCTGATGAGTGGGTCACGTGAACAGATTCCTAACTTACCGGCACTTTTTTTATTTTCTAACTTATTTTCACACGAAGAGCCATATCGAGTTGAAAATTTGGGATACTAGATAAGAACCACTAAGGAAGGTGGGTCTCGTACTGAATTTTTATAATTCTAAAAAAAGTTTTTTTTGTAAATAATTTTTTTTTCTTTCATGATTATCAAAATTTAGGACCAGACCCACCTTTCGTAGTGCTTTTTAATTATTATCCCAAATTTTCAATTCGATGTGGCTAGTCGTGTGAAAATAAGTTAGGAAATCAAAAAAAGTGTCGATAAGGTAGGAATCCGGTCACGTGACCCACTCGTCACATGGCCTTAAGGATCAAAATATTACTGATTATGTCATTAGAAATAAAAAATATGATTTTTAATGAAAGAATTATGGAACTTAGAAAAAAATATTAAACTCAACTATGTTTTTTGCAATTGAATTTTTTCTTACTATCGCCTCTTATCAATATTTAAAAAATGGATAAATTTTAATAATTGATGACTTATTTTTTTGGGAGAAATATTCTCTACAATTATATTGTTTTCAATTTTCAAACTCAATTTTTTTATAGCTGAAATCGTTGAAACAATTTTTTTAATAAAAAGTTTTGTAACAATAACTATATTTAAAGATTATTTACATATTTTAAAAAGTGGAAACAGTAGAGTTTTAGGGAAAATAAGAAAAAAATTAATTACAAAAATTATCATTAAAATAATTATTTTTCATAAGTCATAACTTTTTTAAAGAAAAATAATGTTTTTTGAAAGCATGACTGGTAATATTATTTTAAATCTTAAAATCATAGAATTTTTTTTCCAGAGACCTGATTTTTAGCCAGAAAAAAAATGAAGAAAGCTCGATTTTCGAAAAAATGAGAAAAGAGGAACTTTTTATAAACTTTTTGTAAATTCAGGTTTAGTTAGTTCTAAAGTTTTTTCGTGAGAAATAATTTTTTTCATAAGAAATGACTGATAATATTACATAAAAATTTTTAAAACCATAGAATTTTTTTTTTCAGAGACCTCATTTTTAGGACGAGCAAATTTATCAATTTAATCCTAAAATTTTATGAAAATTAAGAAATTTCCTACATTTTTTTAAAAAGCATTTGAAAAGCATTAGTTTTCACCGAAAAAAATGAATAAGTAAATCTAAAGAAACATTGTCTGCAGGAAAAAAAATAAAAAACAATTCCAGATTCGATTTTTTTTGGACAAACATTAATTTTTTTGACTAAAAATTAAATTTTTTGTGGTTGAAAATGTAACAAGTTTGTTAGAAAGTAATTATTTACGGTTAAAAATGCAACTTCCTTGTTGAAATTCAAACTAGCTGCTTAAAATTTAAACTCATTTGTTAACAATTAATTTCTTTGGTTGAAAATTAAATTATTTTTTTGCATTTACTTTTGTCAAACATTAATTTTTTAAGTGAAACATCAACTATTTCATTTTTAATTGAAAAGTCTTTTTTAATTGCAAATTCAACTATTTTGTAGAAAATTTATATTTTTTAGTTGAAAATGCTGCGATTTGGTTAAAAATTAATCTTTTTGGTTAAAAATATTTAACTTTCGTTAACAACATTTTTGGTTCATAATTCACCATTTTTGGTTAAGAATCATACTATTTGGTTAAAATTTTAATTTTGTTGAAAATTCAACAATTTTATTAGAAGGTCCAACTTTTTTTTCTTAAACATTGATTTTTAACTGAAACTTTAAATATTCCTTTTTCGGTTGAAAATTTATCTTTTTTAGTTGAAAATTTAACTTTCTTAGTTAAAAATATAACTTTTAGGTTAAAAATTTACCTTTTTCAGTTGAAAATTCCGCTACTTAGTTAAAAATTCATCGTTTTTGGTTGAAAATTCAACTATTTTGTTGGAAATTGATATTTTTGGTTAAAAATTCTCTTCTTGTTAAAAAAATTAATTTTTCTAACAGAAAATTTAACTATTCCAGTTGAAGATTCATAATTTCAGTTGTAAATTTATCTCTTAAGATAACAATATTTAACTTTGGTTAACAACATTTTTGGTTGATAATTCACCATTTTCAGTTAAAAATCTTACTATTTAGTTAAAAATTTAATTTTTTTGTTGAAAATTCAACAATTTTATCAGAAGGTCATTCTTTTTGGTTGAAACTTGAACTGTTTTGTTGAAGATTCATTTTCTGGATTAAAAATATAATTATTTTCCGTGCAACTTTTTTTTCTCAAACATTGATTTTTAACTAAAACATTAAATTTTCCGTTTTCGAAAGAAATTTATCTTTTTTAGTTGAAAATTTAACTTAGTTTCTTAGTTAAAAATATAACTTTTTGGTTAAAAATTTATATTTTTCAGCTAAAAATTCCGCTACTTAGTTGAAAATTCATCATTTTTGGTTGAAACTTCAACTATTTGTTTGAAAATTAATATTTTTGGTTAAAAATTCACTTCTTGTTAAAAAATTAATTTATTTAAGAGAGAATTTAACTATTTCAGTTGAAGATTCATAATTTCAGTTGAAAATTTATCTCTTAGGTTAACGATATTCAACTTTCGTTAACAACATTTTTAATCGATAAAACACAATTTTCGGTTAAAAATCTTACAATTTGTTTAAAAATTGAATTTGATTTTTTTGAAAATTCAACAATTTTATTGGAAGGTCATTCTTTTTGGTTGAAAATTGAACTGTTTCGTTGAAGATTTATTTTCTGGGTTAAAAATATAATTATTTTCTGTGAAACTTTTTTTTTGTTAAACATTGATTTTTAACTAAAACTTTAACTTTTCCTTTTTCGAAAGAAATTTATCTTTTTTAGTTAAAAATTTAACTTTCTCAGTTAAAAATATAAGTTTTTGGTTAAAAATTAATTTTTTTCAGTTGAAAATTCCGCTACTTAGTTAAAAATTCATCGTTTTTGGTTGAAAATTCAACTATTTGATTGAAAATTAATATTTTTGGTTAAAAATTCACTTCTTGTTAGAAAAATTAATTTTTCTTACAGAGAATTTAACTATTTCAGTTGAAGATTCATAATTTCAGTTGAAAATTTATCTCTTAGTTTAACAATATTTAACTTTGGTTAACAACATTTTTGGTTGATAATTCACAAACTATTGGTTAAAAATCTTCCTATTTTGATAAAAAATATTTTTTTTTTTAAATTCAACAATTTTATTAGAAGGTCATTCTTTTTTGTTGAAAATTGAACTGTTTTGTTGAAGATTTATTTTCTGGGTTAAAAATATAATTATTTTCTGTCAAACTTTTTTTTTTGTTAAACATTGATTTTTAACTAAAACATTGACTTTTCCTTTTTCGAAAGAAATTTATGTTTTTTAGTTAAAAATTTAACTTTCTCAGTTAAAAATATAACTCTTTGGTTAAAAATTTATCTTTTTCAGTTGAAAATTCCGCTACCCTGTTAAAAATTCATTGTTTTTGGTTGAGAATTCAAATATTTGTTTGAAAATTAATATTTTTGGTCAAAAATTCACTTATCGTTAAAAAATTAATTTTTTTTAACAGAGAATTTAACTATTCCAGTTGAAGATTCATAATTTCAGTTGAAAATTTATCTCTTAGGTTAACAATATTTAACTTTGGTTAACAACATTTTTGGTTGATAATTCACAAATTATTGGTTAAAAATCTTCCTATTATGATAAAAATTTTTTTTTTTTAAATTCAACAATTTTATTAGAAGGTCATTCTTTTCGGTTGAAAATTGGTATGTTTTCTTGAAGATTCATTTTCTGGGTTAAAAATATGATTATTTTCTGTGATTTTTTTTTTCAAACATTGATTTTTAACTAAGATATTAATATTTAGTTGAAAATTTAACTCTCTTAGTTAAAACTATAACTTTTTGGTTACAAATTTATCTTTTTCAGTTGAAAATTTTGCTACTTGGTTCAAAATTTATTGTTTTTGGTTGAAAATTAATATTAGATTCATCATTTTAGATGCAAAATTATCTTTTTTGATGCAAAATTCATAATTTTGGTTGGAAATCCAAATATTTTTGGTGGAAAATTTATCATTTTTGGTTAAAAATCTTATTTTTTGGTTGAAAATTTAATTTACTTTTTTTGAAATTTCAACAATTTTATTAGAAAGTCATTCGTTTTGGTTCAAAATTCAACTGTATTTTTGAAGATTCTTTTTCTTGGTTAAAAATATAATTATTTTGTTGAAAACTTTTGTTGTTATTAAATATTAATTTTTAACTAAAAAAATTTAATTCTTTTTTTTCGGTTAAAAATGTATCTTTTTTGGTTGAATATTCAAGTATTTGCTTGAAAATGAGTATTTTTGGTAAAAAATAAATATTAGATTCATTTAAGATGCAAATTTATCTTTTTTTATAGGAAATTCATCTTTTTGGATAAAAATCCAAGTATTTTTAGTGAAGAATTCATCATTTTTAGTTAAAAATCGTATGATTTGGTTCAAAATAAAATTTTTTTAAATTGAAAATTCAACAATTTTGTTATAAAGTCATTCTTTTCGGTTGAAAATTCAACTGTTTTGTTAAAAATTCAACTACTTGATTGAAAGTTCAAATCCTTTTTTAAAAATTTTTTTTTTTTGTTAAAAATTTAACTATTTTGTTGAAATTTTTTGTCCAACATTGATTTTCTAACTGAGACAATAATTATTCCATTTTTTGTTGAAAAATGATATTTTTTCGTTCAAAATTCAACCAGGTGGTAGAAAAATTTTCTTATATAGTTAAAAATTCCACTATTTTGTTGAAAATTATTCTGTTTTAGTTGACATTTTAACAATTTGGTTTAAAATTCATTTTTTAGGTCTAAAATTGGCTTTTTTGATAGAAAATTAATTTTTAAAAGTGTAAGTTTAATTATTAAATTTGAAGATTCATCATTTGAGTTTAAAATTCATCTCTTTGGTTGAAAATTCAATTATTCTTGGTTAAGAATTCATCATTTTTGGTTAAAAATCTTATTTTTTGGTTGAACATTTAATTTACTTATTTTGAAATTTCAACAATTTTATTAGAAAGTCATTCGTTGCGGTTGAATATTCAACCGTATTTTTGAAAATTCATTTTCTTGGTTAAAAATATAATTATTGTGTTGAAAATTTTTTTTGGTGATATATATTAATTTTTAAGTAAAACATTAAGTTTTCCTTTTTCGGTTGAAAATCTATCTTTTTTAGTTGAAAATTTATCTTTCTTAGTTAAAAATTTATCTTTTTCAGTCGAAAATTCCGCTACTTGGTTAAAATTCATCATTTCTGGTTGAAAATTCAACTATTGGGTTGAAAATTCCTCTTTTTGGTCAAAAATAAATATTAGATTCATTTAAGATGCAAATTTATCTTTTTTTATAGAAAATTTATCTTTTTGGCTAAAAATCCCAGTATTTTTGGTGGAGAATTCATAATTTTTAGTTAAAAATCGTATTATTTGGTTCAAATAAAATTTTTTTAAATTGAAAATTCAAGAATTTTGTCAGAAAGTCATTCTTTTCGGTTGAAAATTCAACTGTTTTGTTAAAAATTCAACTACTTGTTTTAAAATTCAAATCCTTTTGAATTTTTTGTTGTTAAAAATGTAACTATTTGTTGAAATTTTTTTGTCCAACATTAATTTTTTAACTAAGAAAATAATCTTAAAAATCTTAGTTTTTGGTTGAAAATTTAATTATTTTCAGGGAGGAAATAACGAGAGAGAAAGTGGGGGAAGTAAGGCTATTTAGTCAGAAATTATTATTTTTGGTTGAAAATTCGCTCCTTGATAGAAAATTAGTTTTTCAAACTGAGACTTTAAATATTGAAATTACAGATTCGTCATTTTAGTTGAAAAATAGTCTCTTTAGTTGAAAATATTTGACCTTGGTTGGAAATATTTGTGATTGATAATTCATCATTTTTGGTTAAAAATCTTATTATTTGGATGAAAATTTGATTTTCTTTTTTTAAAAATTCAATTTTTAAGTAAAACATTAACTTTTCCTTTTTCGGTTGAAAATTTATCTGCTTGGTCGAAAATTCCGCTATTTTGTTTTGAATTATTTCTTTTGATTGAAAATTCGCTTCTTGGTAGAAAATATTCCAGTTGAAGATTCATTATTTTAGTTGAAAATTCATCTCTTTGGTTGAAAATATTTAAATTTGGTTGAAAATATTCGTGATTGATAATTCATCATTTTTTGTTAAAAATCTTATTATTTGGATGAAAATTTTATTTTCTTATTTTGAAAATTACACAATTTTATTACAGTCATTCTTTTTGATTGAAAATTCCACTGTTTCGTTGAAAATTCTACTACTTGCCTGAAAGTTAAACTCCATTGTTGAAAGTTGCTTTTCTTGTTTGAAAATATAACTATTTTGTTGAAAACTGTTGTTTTTTTGTTAAACATCAATTTTTAGGTAAAATATCAACTTTTGCTTTTTCGGTTAAAAATCCATTTTTTTTTTTTTTTGGTTAAAAATTGAAGTTTTTCCTTGAAAATTGAACGATTTGGTTGAAAATTTGTCTGTTTGGTCGAAAATTCCGCTATTTGGTTAAAAATGAATCTTTTTGGTTGAAAATTCCCTTCTTGGTAGAAAATTAATTTTTTTTAAACTAAAAATTCAACTATTCCACTTGAAGATTCGTAATTTTAGTTGAAAATTCATCTTTTTGGTTGAAAATACCTAACTTTGGTTGGAAATATTTGTGATTGATAATTCATCATTTTCGGATAAAATTCTTATTATTTGGTTGAAAATTTATTTGTCCTTTTTTGAAAATTCAACAATTTTATTAGAAAGTCATTCTTTTTGATTGAAAATTCCTTCTTAGTAGAAAATTAATTTTTTGAACTGAGGTTTTAACTATTCCAGTTGAAGATTC
Organism: Andricus curvator; assembly: GCA_932195095.1. Lineage (NCBI taxonomy): Eukaryota > Metazoa > Arthropoda > Insecta > Hymenoptera > Cynipidae > Andricus > Andricus curvator. Next base: position 29,730 of record CAKNYM010046863.1, on the reverse strand, counting down.
ATAATTTTAGTTCAAAATTCATCTCTTTGGTTGAAAATATTTAACTTTGGTTGGAACAATTTTTGGCTGGTAATTCATGTCTTTTGGTTGACAATTTTATTATTTGGTTGAAAATTAAATTTTTTTTTTTGAAAATTCAACAATTTTATGAAAAAGTCATTTTTTGTTATTGTGAATTCGCTTCTTGGTAGAAAATTAATTTTTTCAACTGAGAATTTCACTATTCCAGTTGAAGATTCATTATTTTAGTTGAAAATTTATCTCGTTGGTTGAAAATATTTAACTTTGGTTGGAAATATTTTTGGTTGATAATTCATGTTTTTTGGTTTAAAATTTTACTATTTGGTTGAAAATTTGATTTCCTTTTTTTGAAAATTCAACAATTTTATTAAAAAGTCAAATTCCACTTGAAGATTCGTAATTTTAGTTGAAAATTCATCTCTTTGGTTGAAAATACCTTAATTTGGTTGGAACAATTTTTTGCTGGTAATTCGTCTTTTGGTTGACAATTTTATTATTTGGTTGAAAATTTAATTTTGTTTTTTGGAAAATTCAACAATTTTATTAAATAGTCATTCTTTTTGGTTGAGAATTCGCTTCTTGGTAGAAAATTAATTTTTTGAACTGAGAATTTAACTATTTCAGTTGAAGATTCATAATTTTAGTTGAAAATTCATCTCTTTGGTTGAAAATATTTAACTTTGGTTGGAAATATTTTTGGTTGATAATTCACGTTTTTTGATTGACAATTTTATTATTTGGTTGACAATTTAATTTTCTTTTTTCGAAAATTCAACAATTTTATTAAATAGTCATTCTTTTTGGTTGAGAATTCGCTTCTTGGTAGAAAATTAATTTTTTGAACTGTGAATTTAACTATTTCAGTTGAAGATTCATAATTTTAGTTGAAAATTCATCTCTTTGGTTGAAAATATTTAACTTTCGTTGAAAATATTTTTGGTTGATAATTCATGTTTTTTGGTTGAAAATTTTACTATTTTGTTGAAAATTTAATTTTCTTTTTTTTGAAAATTCAACAATTTTATTAAAAAGTCAAATTACACTTGAAGATTCATAATTTCAGTTGAAAATTCATCTCTTTGGTTGAAAATACCTTACTTTGGTTGGAAATATTTTTGATTGATAATTCATAATTTTCGGCTAAAAATCTTATTATTTGATTGAAAATTTAATAGTCTTTATTTAAAAATTCAACAATTTTATTAAAAAGTCATTCTTTTTGGTTGAGAATTCACTTCTTGGTAGAAAATTAATTTTTTGAACTGAGAATTTAACTATTCCAGTTGAAGATTCATAATTTTAATTGAAAATTCATCTCTTTGGTTGAGAATATTTAACTTTGGTTGGAAATATTTTTGGTTGGTAATCCATGGTTTTGGTTGGAAATTTTATTATTTGGTTGAAAATTTAATTTTCTTTTTTTTTGAAAATTCCACAATTTTATTAAAAAGTCTTTTTTTTGGTTGAGAATTCGATTCTTGGTAGAAAATTAATTTTTTGAACCGACAATTCAACTATTCCAGTTGAAGATTCATTATTTTGGTTGAAATTTCATCTCTTTGGTTAAAAATATTTAACCTTGGTTGGAAATATTTTTGGTCGATAATTCATGTTTTTTGGTTGAAAATTTTATTATACGGTTGAAAACTTCATTTTCTTGTTTTGAAAATTTAACAATTTTTTTATAAAGTCATTCTTTTTTTATTGAAAATTCATTTTCTTGGTAAAAAATATAACTATTTTGTTAAAAACTTTCTTTTTTAAACATTTATTTTTAACTAAAACATTAAATGTTCCTTCTTCGGTCGAAAATGTATCTTTTTTAGTTAGGAAATCCACTTTTTGGTTGAAAATTTGTCTTTTTCAGTTGAAAATTCCGCTATTTGTTTAAAAATCCATATTTATTGGTTGAAAATTGAACGATTTAGTTGAAAATTTGTCTTTTCGGTCAAAAATTAACATAAAGTAGGAAATGAGGGGAGGAGAAGTACGAACAGTAAGAGGAAATCTGGAGAAGGGAAGAAGGGGAAATGGGGTTGGGAAAGTGAGGCGAAATGAGAGGTTGGGAAGTAGGAAAAGTAGGGAGGGAATTAGGGGAGAGAAAACAGGAAAATTTTTTGAAATTAGGGAAGGGAACTATGGGAAGTAGGGAAAGTGAAGGGAAGGAAGAGGTAAAGTAGGGAAAATTATTGAAAGTGAAGGGTGCGAGTGAGTAGGGGAGGAGAACTGATGACTGGGAAAGGGAAGTAGAGAAAGGGGTGTGTTAGCTTGGGAAGTGAGGAGAGGGGGAAGTAGAGGAGGAAGAAGTGAGGGAAGTGAGGGGAAGAGAAGGGTGAAAGTAAGAGGAGTAGGGGAAGTAGGGGGAGTAGGGGAGGGCGAGTTTTGAACAATTTAATGAACATCTGCCTAGGCTACGAAACCCTGTTTTGTTAAACAACAAATTTTGTATTAATTTTTCAACTGATTATTTAACTACCCCACTTTGGTGGAAAATTGATCTTTTTAGTTGAAAAGTCAGTAATTTGGTTGAAAATTAATCTTTTTGGTCAAAAATAAATATTAGATTCATTCAAGATGCAAACTTATCTTTTTTGATAGGAAATTCATATTTTTGGCTAAAAATCCCAGTATTTTTGGTGGAGAATTCATCATTTTTAGTTAAAAATCGTATTATTTGTTGAAAATTTTTTGTACAACATTAATTTTTTAACTGAGAAAATAATCTTTAAAATCTTATTTTTTGGTTGAAAATTTAATTATTTTCAGGGTGGAAATAACAAGAGAGAAAGTGGGGGAAGTAAGGCGTAAAGAGGGATGGGAAATGGCAAGAAGCAGAAATCTGGGGAGGGATGTCGGAAAAGTAGGAATAGTAAGAGGAAATTAGGGGAAATTTTAGTGGGGGAAATGAGGGTTGTAAAATAGGGGAAGTGAGGAGAAATTATGGGTGGCATGTAGGGAAAGTGAGAAGAAATTAGGGGTGAGGAACTAGGGGAAGTGAGGGTAAATTAGGGAAGGGGAATTAGGGGAAATAAGGGGAAATAATGGGAAATTAGAGAGGGGTAGTAGGGGAAGTTTGTGTAAGTGAGGGAAACTAGGGAAAATTATTGAAAGTGTGGAAGATTAGTGAGGGGAAGTAAGCGGGAGGCTAGTAGGGTAGTGTATGTGAGTATGGGAGGAAAAGTGGCGACTGGGGAAGAAAAGTAGAGGCCTCTATTTTAAATATTTTCTTCTCAAAATTCAACAGTTTTGCTAGAAATTGATTAATTTTTATCAATAATTCAATTGTTTTGTAAAAAATTAATTTTCTGTTTTGGTTTAACATTACATTTTTTAACTGAAGATTGAAATATCTGCTTAAAAGATCAACTTAGTAAAAAATTTATTCTTTTTGTTGAAAATTGAATAATTTTGTTGGAAATTAGTTTTCTTTTTGGAAATTACATTTTTCTTTTTGAAAATTACATTTTTCAACTGAAAATTCAACTATCTGCTTGAAAGATCAACCTAATTATTAAAAATTCATTTGTTTTGTTAAAAATTGAATAATTTTGTAAAAAATTAGTTTTTTTTCGTTTTTGAAAATTCAATTTTTTGTTATTTAAATAAACTATAAACTCAAATGAGCCGGAGGGCCAGTAGCAGTTGCTTTTAGCGTAAGTAAATATTCTGTACATGTATAATGAAAGATCCTTCCTATTGGCACCGAGATGAATGCTCACCAGAAATTGTAGTCGCTGGATGCAGCGCTTTATGTCAAATAGCCTAATTAGCTAATGGCTCATCCCATTCGACGCGTTCATCCATAACAAAATAAAAAGAGTTTCCCATTTCAGTTTGCTGCGATCTAAATTAGCGAATTTTTAAGCACGTTTCTATTTAATTTCCTCTCAAAATGAACATGCATTTTCAACCAAATTACTGAATTTTCAACTACAAAGACCAATTTTCCACCAAATTGGGGTAGTTAAATAATAAGTTGAAAAATTAATAAAAAATTTGTTGTTTAACAAAACAGGGTTTCGTAGTCTATGCAGATGTTCAATAAATTGTTCAAAACTCGCCCCCCCTACTCCTCTTACTTTCACCCTTCTCTTCCCCTCACTTCCCGCACTTCCCGCACTTCCCTCACTTCCCGCACTTTCCTCACTTCCCGCACTTCCCACACTTCCCGCACTTCCCGCACTTCCCGCACTTCCCGCACTTCTCTCACTTCCATCACTTCCCTCACTTCTTCCTCCTTTACTTCCCCCTCTCCTCACTTCCCCAGCCAACAGGCCCCTTTCTCTACTTCCCTTCCCCAGCCATCAGTTCTTCTTCCCTACTCACTCGCAACCCTCACTTTCAATAATTTCCCCAACTTTACCTCACTTCCCCTCCTTCCCTACCTCTTCCTTCTTTTCACTTTTCCTACTTCCCCTAGTACCCTTCCACTAATTTCAAACAATTTTCCTGTTTTATCTTCCCTAATTCCCTCCCTACTTTACGTACTTCCCAACCTCTCATTTCCCCTCACTTTCCCAACCCCATTTCCTCTACTTCCCTTCTCATGATTTCCTCTTACTGTTCGTACTTCTCCTCCCATCATTTTCCTACTTCATGTTAATTTTTGACCTAAAAGACGAATTTTCAACTAAATCGTTCAATTTTCAACCAATAAATATGGATTTTTAAACAAATTGCGGAATTTTCAACTAAAAAAGAAAAATTTTCAAACAAAAAGTAGATTTCCTAACTAAAAAAGATAAATTTATAGATAAACGTTTATTTTTTAGCCTGCTGGCCTTAAAAAATTGACTTGCTTACACTTCCTTTCTTCTTTATTTTTTTTTTTTTCTTTTTTTTTTTTTTACAGAATTTTCTTACAAGTAAGCCTTAAAACTAACATCCTTGCACACCTTATATCTAACGCCGCTCGCTCTTATCGCATTGCCTTCCTCGCTTCGCCTCGCCTCGCTCGCATGTCCCTACTTTCTTGCTTGCCTCGCATTACCATACTCTGCCTCCGCGACTAATACCTAATACTTATCTACTATTTACAATATTTACAATTACTTATATTTACTTCCTCCTCTATTTACAATCTTTCCTTCTCCATTCCTCTTCCTCCTTCCTTCTCTTCTTCTCCATCTTATCCAATACTCCCTTCACCCATGCTACTGCCCTTTTGTCCCCCCTTTCATGCATCAATACCTCCATGCTTATCCCACTCCTTTCCACCTCCACGCACTCCTCCAACCAGTGCTCCACTCTTGCCTCCCCCTTCCCACATAGTTCACACATCCTCTTTTCCCTATCGAGCCAAAACCTATTGAAACCCTCCATGCACCCACATCTCATCCTCGCTATAAGCTCCTGACTTCCTTTCTCTCCTTTCTCACACAAATATTGCGCTCTCGCCCTTGGCATAATCCACACGTAGTTCCCATTAAACCTTGTCTCTCTTATTCTTTCTTCCCCTGCTGTCTTCTCTCTCTCCATGCTGTTTTTCTTAACCAACTCATATACCTTCCTTCCTTCCTCATGCATCCTTCTCAATTCATCAATATGCAGTCCATTCGTTCTAAAATACCTTTCTCTTTCAACCTCCATCTTCCCACCCCCTCTCCTGTTCTCCTTCTCCCACCAACACTCCCTAACCAGCTTACTTCCCCCCTCTTCCAAAAATTTCTCCTCATATTTACACGCTCGACTCCCCGCTAGAATCCCTACACTCGTTCTCCCCGTCTCCCTCCTGACAATATAATTAGGCGTGTTCCTTGCCAACCCCAGTGTCCACTTTACATACCTCTCCTGTATCCTATTTACCTCTTCGCTTTCCTTCCACCCCCACACCTCTACTCCATACAATAGTACACTCATCACTAGTGAGTCAAACAATTTCATTCTCCTCCCAAAATCATCCGCGAATAACTTCTTTCCCAACCCCCACACCTGCCTCATCACCACATTTGCCCTCCTCACTCTCTCTTTTATGTGACCACCCACTCCGCCATTCCTCCGAAACAAGAAGCCCAGGTACACAAACTCTTTCACCGCCTGCACCGCCTTTCCCTTCCACTTCCACTCCCCTTCCTTATCCCTTCCACCTCCTTTTCTGAAAACCATAACCTTGGACTTTTCCGCATTCAGTTCTAACCTATTCTTATCCAGGTATTTTCTCAACCTCTTCATCATTTCCTTTAAGGCCTCCTCGCTTTTTGCCAACAACACTATGTCATCTGCATACGCTAGCGACCAAATTCTAACCCCTCCTATCCTGACTCCTCCTACCACTCCGGCCTCCAGCTTACTTTCCATATCCGCAATTAAAATCGCAAAAAGCGTCGGGCTAAGCGGACACCCTTGTCTTAACCCCTTATCCATCCAGAATCCCTCCGAAATCCCCTGTCCTCCTCTTACCTTATCTTTGGTTTCTTCATATATCTCCCTTACCCTCTCGATCAGGCCTCTCTCCACTCCCCTCTCCTGCATCGCCTCCCACAACCTCCCCCTATCCACCGACGGAAACGCGCCTTTTAGATCCACAAAAAACGCGTACACTCTCGATCCCTTCTTCGCTAATTCTCTATCCACCACGTGCTGTAGAACGTAGATATTGTCGATAGTACTCCTACCTGCCCTAAAGCCCGCCTGCGTCTCTGGCAATATTCCTTTCCCCTCGACATCCTTCCGCAGCTTCTCCGCTACTACCATCGCGTATACTTTATACGCCGTATTCATTAGCGTAATCACCCTATAATTTTCCTGCCTATCCCTCTCTCCTTTCTTATACAGAGGCACTATTAATCCTTCTCTCCACCCTCGTGGGAATCCCTCCCCCCTCCATACTTTCTTCACTACCTCCTTCAGCCTCTCCCTAACCTCTTGTGTACTAAACAGCCATGCTTCGTTCTCTAGCCCATCCAGCCCTGCTGATTTTGACCTTTTTAACTTCCTTATCTGTTTCTCTATCTCCTCGTCATTCAACTCCTCCATCTCTGCCTCCCCCGTTCTTCTACTACCATCATCTCTCTTCCTTGAATCTGAGCCCTGAAATGATTCTTTAAAAAACTCCCTCCACTCCTCACTCCCTATCTTGTCGCTTATCCCTACTCTACGCTTCCTAAACCTATTTATTATCTTCCAGACGTCCCCTTCTGTCTTAACATTTCCTAACTCCTCCTCCAGCTCTTTCTCCTTTTCCTGTTCTTTCTTCTTACACATCAATCTAAACCCCTTCCTCATTTCTACGTACTCCTCCCTTTTCGCAGTACCCTCTTTCCACTTCTTGTACTTCCTCTTCACCTTCCTTTTCATCTTTTTACATTCCCTATCCCACCACGGCTTCACCATTCCTTTCTTCTTCTTTTTGAATACCTTCTTTTGCACGCACCCTTTCACTTTCTCTTTTAAATCCTCCCATATCTCTTCCACCGTCTCCCCTTCGAAGCGTACGTTCCCTAACTGCTCCTTATATTTCTCTATCGCCTCCCTCGTCCAGCTAACCCTCTCCCCCGTCGACACTTCTTCCCCACCTTGCCTTCCACCGTTCTCACCCCTTATCCACAACCCTAATGGCTGATGGTCTGATTCTACCCTCCCTTCTACTGCGAATCTCTCCATCTCCTCCCACCCTTGCATATTCATAACTACATAATCTATTACCGATACCCCCACCTTACCTACGTATGTGTATTCTCCCTCTTCGTCCCCAGTTGCCATACCATTTGCCACCGCCCAGCCTCTATCCTCCATCCAGTCCCTTAGAATCTCCCCCTCCTTATTTATTAACCTATCCTTTGAGTTCCTTTCGAAGCTCTCCCCTTCCCTGTAAAGGCCCCCTTCCCTCCCCATCCTCGCGTTAAAGTCCCCACCCAGTACAACCATACCCTCTTCTCTTTCACCTAACAGGTCTTCCACCCTTTCTTTAATTCTTTCCATCCCATCCTTATTGTACACTGTCACAAACTTACACATTCCCCCTCCTATCTTTACTTTCCTCATTTGCACTCCCTCCCCCTCTACCTCTCCGTGAGCTTCTTCCTCTAATCCATCTCTAATCCCCGTTATAATTCCCCCACTAGCCCTTCCTTTCTTCTTCACTCTGACCGCCTCCTGGAGTCTCCACCTATACCCCCTTGGCAGCTTTGGCTCTATTCTATCCCATTCCTTTCTTTCCACCCACGTCTCTACCAGTCCTACCACATCAAATTCCTGGATATACCTCCAGAACTCCTCATCCTTCTTCTTTACCCCTGCTACGTTCCAGTAAAGCACCTTCACAACTCCTCTACCCTGCATTACCCCCGCCCCCCTACTTCCTACGAAACAAATTCCCCTGCACTTCCTTTAACACCTCTTTCTCCTCGTCCCACACCCACATTTTCTCGTCTATTTTTATTTTCCGATATCCTACCTTCGCCGATCTCCCTTCACTCCTCTCCCTCCTAGCCCTGTCGTACAGCATTCTCTGTACATCCCTTTCCTTTCTCGTCAAATCGTGATCGATGAACACTTCCTTATCCATTATCCTATTTTTATTTCTCATTACCCCCAATTTTTCTTCCCAGCTCTCCAACTCCACAACCGCCACTTCTTTCTCCTTCCTCCCCTCCAACTTAACTTTCCCTACCCTGCCTTTATTCCACCCTATGCTCTGTAGCAGCGCTTCCACACCCTCCCTTTCTTCCCCGCTCTTCATCTTCAACCCTCTTATCACAATATTATTTCTCCTGTCTGCCTTCTCCTTTCTCTCCATTCTCAACTCCATTGCCCTTATCCTTTCCCTATCCGCCCTCTCCTCCTTTTCATTCCTACGCTCTCCCACTTTCTCTTCTATCATATTCCCTACCCTCTCCCAAATACCTTTAATCTCGCCCCCGCTACTACCCCCGACTCCTATTTCCATTTCCGTCCTGCCCTCCACCTTCTCAAGCCTTTTTTCCGTCCTTTCTTTCCACGCCCTAATCTCCTCTTCCATCTGTTTTATTTTAACTTCTTTTTCTTTTCTTTCCCTCTCTAACCCATCTACTCTCTCTCTCAGCTCTTTCACCTCCTTTTCCCATTTCTCATCTCTGATTCGCAGGTCTTCCCTCATACCTTCCATCTGCTCCTTGGTCCCCCTTACTTCCTCCCTCAGCCCCCTGATCTCGCCTATCAACATCCCGAGAGCCTCCTTTTCCAACATCCCCTCCATTTTTTTGGGGGGTGACCTCGGGGTTATCCCGCTTTTTTTAAACGGGCTCTCGACCTCGCTTTTCTCCGGACTCTCTTGGCTGTCTCTCTTCCTTTTCAAGAGATCCTCCCCGTCACTTGCGCTTGACGCTCTCTCCCGTACCTTCTCGCTTCCTTCGTTGCCACCGTCCCGATTTCTCCCTCTCCCCGACGCACCGCTCGACACCGGGCGACGCGTTGTTGGCCGTCGTGGCTTGTGGAAAATTCCCTCCCCGTCGGTTTCACTACCAGCACTGCCAGTACTCTCGCTGCCCACCTCCCGCTCTACCGCCGGTAAATGGGATCTATCCATGCAGTACCTGCCGCAACCGACAGATGTCTCTGCAAAATTTTGGCGTCTTTCGCCGCCAAATTTTCCTTTTTTTTTCCCTCTTTTTTTTTCAATTCCTCAGTCCCTGCGGACACCCCTTTCTCTCCCTTAGCATCCCCTAACTTTTCGAGAACCACCCTTGAACCCTCGAAAGCCCAGGACTCCTGACCACGAACTCCCCCGCTTACTTGCCAACCTAACCTCACTTTCCCTATCCAGCTAGATACCACCTCCCACACACGCTGAAACTCACTTTTTATCTCCACAATTCACCCCACACAACCCTACTCACCTCCTCGGCTTCCACCCTCACACTCCACTCACACCTTCCACACAAATTCCGTAAAATTCTCTCTCCACCTGTCACTTAACACGTTCTCACTTCCGCCACCAACATGCAAGTCCCAAAAGATAAATTTATAGTTAAAAAAGATAAATTTTCAACCAAAAAAGGAAAAGTTAATGTTTTAATTAAAAATAAGTGTTTAAAAAAAAAGTTTTTAACAAAATTAGTTATATTTTTTACCAAGAAAATGAATTTTCAATAAAAACAGAATGACTTTATAACGAAATGTTAAATTTTCAAAAAAAATAAAACAAAATTTGCAACCAAATAATAAATTGTCCACCAAAAAACATGAATTACCAACCAAAAATATTTCCAACTAAAGTTAAATATTTTCAACCAAAGAGATGAATTTTCAACTAAAATTATGAATCTTCAACTGGAATAGTTAAATCCTCAGTTCAAAAAATTAATTTTCTACCAAGAAGCGAATTCCCAACCAAGAAGAATGACTTTTTAATAAAATTGTTGAATTAAAAAAAAAGAAAATTAAATTTTCAACCAAATAATAAAATTGTCAATCAAAAAACATGAATTATCAACCAAAAATATTTCCAACCAAAGTTAAATATTTTCAACGAAAGAGATAAATTTTCAACTAAAATTATGAATCTTCAACTGAAATAGTTAAATCCTCAGTTCAAAAAATTAATTTTCTACAAAGAAGGGAATTTTCAAATAAAAAGTTGAATTCCTAACTAAGAAAGATAAATTTTTAATTAAAACAGATAAATTTTCAACCAAAAAAGAAAAATTGAATGTTTTAGTTAAAGATAAATGTTTAACAAAAAAAGTTTTTAACCAACTAGTTATATTTTTCACTAAGAAAATGAAGTTTCAATAAAAAAGAATGACTTTATAACAAAATTGTTAAATTTTCCAAACAAGAAAATGAAGTTTTTAACCATTTTTATTTATTTATATTTATATATTATATTATTATATTTTAATATTTCCAACAAAAGTTAAATATTTTGATCCAAAGAGATGAATTTTCAACTAAACTAGAGCCTTATACGCGCGCTCCGCGCGCGACCATTTTATTTACATGTATTTATTTTATTTGGAAATGAATTTCAATAAAATACCATGCAATTAATTTTTACTTCAATAATTTTGATTTTTACACGGCTTCGCATGGATACCATCTCACGATGCAGAATAAATAATTCTGTAAAAAATTGAGCCTATTCGTTGAAAAATAGCCAGACTCTAAATTTTGTAATCGAAATTGTTTAAATAATTAATAATTCTTGTAAATTTACAAAACATAGTAAGGAGTCACCGGAAAGATAATCTTAGTTGACTCCGCAAACAAATAATTGGTCTGAATGTGTTCATGAAAATTGTTTAAATAATTAATAATTATTGTAAATTTTCAAAGTATCATAGGAAAGAGGTATTTGAAAAACATTCTTTATTGAGTCCGTAAACAAATTGAGCCTATTTTTAAAAAAATAGCCAAACTCTTGATTTATTTATCAAAATTGTTTAAATAATTATTCATTCTTTGAAATTTGCAGAGCATTATAGCAAAAAATCACTGCAAAGATATTCTTACTTAATTCTATAAAAAATGGAGCCTATTCGTTAAAAAATAACCAAACTCTCAGTTTTTAAATTAAAATTGTTTAAATAATTGAAAATGATTGTAATTTTAGAAAGCAACATAGATAACAGTCACCGAAAAGATATTCTTAGTTGAATTCGTAAACAAAGTCAGCCTATTTGTTGAAAAACAGCCAAACTCTGAATATGTGTATGAAAATTGTTAAAGTAATCAACAATTATTGTAAATTTGCAAAGTAACATAGGAAAGACTTATTTTTAATACATTCTTTTTGGGTCTGTAAACCAATTGAGCCAATTCGTTAAAAATAATGATATTACAAATAATAATTCTTGTAAATTTACAAAGAAGCATATAAAATAGTCATCGAAAAGACATTCCTAGTTGACTCCGTAAACAAATTCTGCCTATTCCTTGAAAAATAGACAAACTCTGAATATTTTTAGAAAAATTGTGAAAATAATTAATAATTATTTTATACTTGCAAAGTATCGTAGAAAATATTTATTGGGAATACATTCTTTCTTGATTCCCTAAACTAATTGTTCTTATTCGTTGAAAAATGACCGGGCACTTAATTTGTTTATGAAAATTCTTTTAATAATTAATTATTCTTGAAAATTTTCAAATCATTATAGAAAAAAGTAATCTGAAAGATATTCTTACTTAATTCTGTAAAAAATTGAGCCTAATCGTTGAGAAATAGCCAAACTCTTAATTTGTTGATCAAAATTTTTTAAAAAATTAATAATTCTTGTAAATTTATAAAGCAACATAGAAAAGAGTTATCGGAAAGATATTCTTAGTTGACTCCGTAAAGAAATTGTGCCTATTCCTTGAAAAATACCCAAACTCTGAATATGTTTATGAAGACTGTTTAAATAATTAATAATTATTGTAACTGTGCAAAGTATCGTAGAAAGGAGTTATTGGCAATACATTATTGGTGATTACGTAAACAAATTGGGCTTATTCGATGGATTTGCAAAGCTTCATAGAAAAGAGTCATCTGAAGGATATTCTTAGTCAATTCTGTAAAAGAAATTTAGCCTATTCGTTGAAAAATAGCCAAACTCTTTGTTTATGCAAATTGTTTCAATTATTAATAATTATTGTAAATTTACGAAGCAACATAGAAAAGTTTCATCAGAAAGACATTCGTAGTTGACTTTGTAAACAAACTGTACCTATTCCTTGAAAAATAGCCAAACTCTAAATATGTTTATTTAAATTGTTAAAATAATTAATAATTATTATATATTTGCAAGCTATCGTAGAAACGAATTATTGGAAATACATTCTTTCTTCATACCCTAAACTAATTTATCCTATTCATTGAAAAAAGGTCAAGGTCCTTCTGAAAAGTTAAGCAAAAATGTAAAGTTGGTTTTTAAATAAAAAATTTAACAAAATTTATTATAAAAAATCAAAAACTCAATTAAAAAATAAATAGTACTCAAAATTTCGAAAGTTTCAAACATTTTTAAATATAAATGAACTATGACTAAAACGTTAAATCGAAAATGAATCTTTCAAAATACGAATAAAATATTTAAAATGTTAATTAAAAGCCTTATTTTTTAAAAATGCGTGAAAGGAATCGTATATACACCGAAGCATAAATGCATATACTTCCACTAAGCTTCTTATGAAAACAAACATCTCGAGTTCAAATAAACACAGATCACCCATCGTCGATGAGATCGCCTTATGGTTAACTAAGTAACGGTAACGGTAACTAAACGACGAATACCAACTTTCAAAGATAGGAATTACGAATCTTCAAGTGGAATAGTTAAATTCTCAGTTCAAAAAATTAATTTTCTACCAAGAAGCGAATTCTCAACCAAAAAAAATGACTTTTTAATAAAATTATTGAATTTTCAAAAAAAGACAATTAAATTTTCAAACAAATAATAAGAATTTTAACTGAAAATGATGAATTATCAAACGCAAATATTTTCAACCGAAGAGATGAATTTCCAACTAAAATTATTGATCTTCAACTGGAATAGTTAAATTCTCAGTTTAAAAAATTAATTTTCTACCAAGAAGGGAATTGCAATAAAAAAAGATGGATTTTTAAACAAATAGCTGATTTCCTAACTAAAAAAGATAAATTTATAATTAAAAAAGATAAATTTTCAACCGAAGAAGGAACATTTAATGTTTCAGTTAAAAATAAATGTTTAACAAAAAAGTTTTTAGCAAAATAGTTATATTTTTTACCAAGAAAATGGATTTTCAATAAAAAAAGAATGACTTCATAACGAAATTGTAAAATTTTCAAAAGAAGAAAATGAAGTTTTTAACCAAATAGTAAAATTGTCAACCAAAAAATATGAATTACCAACCAAAACTATTTCCAACCAAAGTCAAATATTTTCAACCAAAGAGATGAATTTTCAACTAAAATAATGAATCTTCAATTGGAATAGTTAAATTCTCAGTTCAAAAAATTAATTTTCTACCAAGAAGCGAATTTTCAAACAAAAAGAATGACTTTTTAATAAAATTGTTGAATTAAAAAAAAGACAACTAAATTTTCAACCAAATAATAAGAATTTCAACCGAAAATGATGAATTATCAATCACAAATATTTCCAATCAAAGTAAGGTATTTTCAACCAAAGAGATGAATTTTCAACTAAAATTATGAATCTTCAAGTGGAATTTGACTTTTTAATAAAATTGTTGAATTTTCAAAAAAAGCAAATTAAATTTTCAACCAAATAATAAAATTGTCAACCAAAAAACATGAATTATCAACCAAAAATATTTCCACAAAAAGTTCAAGATTTTCAACCAAAGAGATGAATTTTCAACTGAAATAATGAATCTTCAACTAAAATAATCAATCCTCAACTGGAATAGTTACATTCTCAGTAAAAAAAAAAATTGGTTTTCCACCAAGAAGGAAATTTTCAACCCAAAGAATAAATTTTAAACCAAATAGCGAAATTTTCGACTGAACAGACCAATTTTCAACCAAATTGTTCAATTTTCCAGGAAAAACTTCAATTTTTAACCATAAAAGATGGATTTTTAACCGAAAAAGCAAAAGTTGATGTTTTACCTAAAAATTGATGTTTAACAAAAAAAACTAGTTTTCAACAAAATAGTTATATTTTCAACCAAGAAAAGGAACTTTCAACAAGGGAGTTTAACTTTCAGGCAAGTAGTAGCATTTTCAACAAAACAGTTGAATTTTCAATAAAAAAGAATGACTGTGATAAAATTGCATTATTTTCAAAATAAGAAAATACAATTTTTATCCAAATAATAAGATTTTCAATCAAAAATGATGAAGTATGAATCACAAATATTTCCAACCAAATTTAAATATTTTCAACCAAAGAGATGAACTTCCAACTGAAATAATGAATCTTCAACTGGAATATTTTCTACCAAGAATCGAATTTTCAACCAAAAAGATTAATTTTAAACCATATAGCGGAATTTTCGACCAAACAGACACATTTTCCACCAAATTGTTCAATTTTCAAGGAAAAACTTCCATTTTTAAACAAAAAAGATGTATTTTTAACCGAAAAAAGAAAAACTTAATGTTTAACAACAACAAAAAGTTTTCAACAAAATAGTTATATTTTCAACCAAGAAAAGGAACTTTCGACAAAGGAGTTTAACTTTCAGGCAAGTAGTAGAATTTTCTACAAAACAGTTGATTTTTCATTCAAAAAGAATAGTTGAATTTTCAAAAAAAGAAAATTAAATTTTCAACCAAATTTAAATATTTTCAACCAAAGAGATGAATTCTCAACTAAAATAATTAATCTTCAACTGGAATAATTTCTACCAAGAAGCGAATTTTTAACCAAAAAGATTAATTTTAAACCAAATAGCGGAATTTTCGACCA
The DNA here is from genome assembly GCA_932195095.1 of Andricus curvator. Taxonomy (NCBI): domain Eukaryota; kingdom Metazoa; phylum Arthropoda; class Insecta; order Hymenoptera; family Cynipidae; genus Andricus; species Andricus curvator. Next base: position 14,392 of record CAKNYM010046863.1, on the reverse strand, counting down.
AATAGACAAGTTTTCAACCAAATTGTTCAATTTTCAAGGCAAAACTTCAATTTTTAACCAAAAAAGATGGATTTTTAACCAAAAAAGGAAAAGTTAATGTTTAACAAAAAAAATTTTTCAACAAAATAGTTATATTTTCAACCAAGAAAAGGAACTTTCAACAAAGGAGTTTCACTTTCAGGCACTTAGTAGAATTTTCAACGGAACAGTTGAATTTTCAATCAAAAAGAATGACTGTAATAAAATTGTTGAATTTTCAAAAAAAGAAAATTAAATTTTCAACCAAATAATAAGATTTTTTACCCAAAAAGATGAATTATCAATCACAAATATTTCCAACCAAGGTCAAATATTTTCGACTAAAGAGACGAATTTTCAACTAAAATTATGAATCTTCAATTCGAATATTTGAAGTCTCAGTTTGAAAAACTAATTTTCTATTAGGAAGCCAATTTTCAACCAAAAATATTAATTTCTGACTAAATACCGGTATTTTAGATCAAGAAGACGAATTTTTAATTACATAGTTGAATTTTTAACTAAAAAAGATCAATTTTCAATCAGCAGTGGATTTTAGGACATTTTTTTCAATTTTGCATTATTTTAAAAAACTTTGCATTATTTTAAAAGGTACTACGAAATTTGTGAAGCTTTAAAAAGATCCGAAAATAATTTCAATCTTGAGAAGATTTCAAAAAAATTAAAACAAAGTGTAGATTTTTGAAGATTTAAAAATAGAGAAGCTTCTTAACAAGTTTGAAAATAATAAAACAAAAATCTGTATGATTCCTGAGAAAATTTGATATGACTTTTTATTTCGAAAAAGAAATTTTAAGGGAAAATTGAAAAATATTTCAAAACATTACATAAGATTTTTGAAAATGTTGTAAAGAAAACCTGGAAGATTTTGAGACAATTTTTTAAAGTTTGAAATATTTTTCAACAATTGTAGAAAAAATTCGAATTATTTATGAATATATTCACTAGTTTTAGAAAAATTCCTAAAATTGAGATTTTAAAAGATTTAAAAAAATTCAAAACAAAATGTAAAATTCGTAAGATTTCGAAAAAGAAGGCTTTTTAAGATTTTGTATAGGTTTCAAGAAAATAAAAAAAAATAGTTTTAAGATTCCTGGGAAAATTGAGTTTTTTCCACTTTTTTTTTTTTTGAGAAATTTCATATGTTAATTAATTAAAAGTAATTTTTTATTTTGAAAAAATTAGTTATAAGAAAATATTTTTGAAAATTTCAAAAAATTTCCAAAAGTGTCAAAAAAAGTCTAGAAGATTTTAAGGCAATTTTAGGATTGATTTGAGTCAGTTTAAAAGATATTTAGGATTTTTGGAAGTTTTCAGGATATTAAAAACATTTTTAAACTTTGACAGATTTTCGAAAATTTATCAAATATTTTTGAATCTCTTCCAAACTTCTAAACCTGTATTATTTAAGCTGACTCGAATTTTCCCTAAAATATCGTAAAATCCTGTAATATAAAAAAAATGATACTTTTTCGACAGAACTGAAATCTTAAAAAATCTTTTCACTTTTCCAAAGCATTTTCTCAAGAATCTTGAAAAATAAAATAGAATACTTTTTTCTCTTTTGTGATATCTTGCATCGTTTACAAGAAAAACACGAAAATTATATTTTCAGGAAAAAAAATGTCTCGCGGTCTCGAAAATTGATTAGCCCACATAAAACTGGAAGGACGTCTTCCCTATAGGAGCAAAAAAATTTCAAAAAATATTGGGACCAACAAAAAGAGGGTATTTATAAAAAACCTTTATTTCATGTTTTTAATATTTGAAGTATTCTTTTCTAAATATTTTTTTTTTACTTTTCATACTTTTTGAAAAAAGCGCTACCATTTTAGACTAGCTACCATTATTAGAGGAAGTGGGGGGTGAAGGAGTTAGGGGAAGTGAGGGGAAATAAGGAGAAATGATGGGAGTAGAAGTTCGGGAAAATGAGAGGAGGGACAGCAGGGTAAGTGAGGGGAAATGAGGGAAGGGGTAGTATGGAAGTAGGGAAAGTGGGGAGAAAGAGGAAAAATAAGGAAGCGGAAGTTCAGGAAAATGAGTGGAGAGAAAGTCAGAGGAAATTGGTGGAAGCGAGGGGAGGGGAAGTAGGGAATGTAGGAGAGGTAAGGGAAAATAAGAAGAAATTATGGAAGTGGAGGTGAGGGAAAATTAGGGAAGGCAAAGCATGAGAATTAAAGGAAATTAAGAGAAATAGTAGAAGTGGGGGAAATAAGCGAAATGAGGGGAGCGGAAGTTCGGGAAAATGAGAGGAGGGGCAGCAGGGTAAGTGAGGGGAAATGAGAAAAGGAGGAAAAAATAAGGAAGCGGAAGTTCAGGGAAAAGTGGAGGAGAAGTAGGGAAAGTCGAAGGAAATTGGGGGAAACGAGGGTAGAAAAAGTAGGGAAGGTAGAAGAAGTCAGGGAAAATAAGGAGAAATTGTGGTAGCGGAGGTGAGAGGAAATTAGGGAAGGCAAAGCATGAAAATTAAAGGACATTAAGGGACATAGAGAAAGCGGTGGAAATAATTGGAAATGAGGGGAGAGGATGTAGGTAAAGTCAGGGAAAATGAGGGGCGGGAAAGATGGCAAAATGAGGCAAAAAGAGGGTTAGGGAAGTAACAGGTGAAGAAGTGAGCAGAAGTGATGGGAAGTGAAGGGACGGGAAGTAAGGAGAAGTAACGGAATAGTAAGTAGGTGATGTGGGGGAAATAAGGGACAGCGAATAATAAAAATGAGGACAAATGAGGAGAGTGGAAGGAAGGGATCTGACGGGGATAGTAGAGGAACTATGGCTAGTGAGCGGTAATTAGTGGAGGGGCATTAGGGGACGTGAGTGTAAGTGAGAGAAAGTAGGGGAAATGATTATAAATGAGAGTAAGTAGAAGCCGGAAAGTGATGGCGGGGAAGGGCAGTAGAGGAAGAGGAGCGTCAGTTGGAGAAGCGAGGAGAGGGGGAAGTGGTAAAGGAAGAAGTTAGGGTATTGGCGTGCGAAGAGTTAGGTGAAGGGAGCGTAAGTAGGGGAATGTAGGGGAGTGTGAGAGTGAAAGTATGGAAGGGGGAAGCTCAAACGACTTAAATAACGTCCTAATAGGCTGAGATACCCTTTTTTCTATTTTAATTTTTAATTTTTCTTGAAAAATATTGATTTTAGGGCAAAAGTGTAAATACAAAAAATATGTATTTCAATGTGATCTACAATTTTTATTCACAACGTTCTTAGCTCAGATCTATCCTTTTCGAGATTTTACAACAAAAATAATTTTAGAAAAAGTTAAAAATGTTGATAACCTAATTTCTATTGATCTGCGCCAAAAATCGTTTTGGGTCTTTGAAACAGGATGAAAAAGGAACCCCTAGGTCAATTATTAAGTTAATATTTTTGAGTTTTTTTTTAAATATGCCCAGAATTTTGATACAATTAATGAAAAAAAAGTTTTTAAATATTTTTGTTCTGTAATTTAAAAATTGATTAACGTTTAAGAAACTGCGATCTTATTCAGTCATTGATATTGAGTGAACCAGTACTACCATTCTGAAATTGAGGCTCGGGAACAAGAATGAGTTTTTGATCTTATGCCAAATTCCAATTGTGCACTGACACGCTGGTCCAAAGATAAATTAATCAGCTTTAATAGAAGCTTTGGAACATTTACTTTGGGTTAATGTAGATATGAGGTACTTTAGAAATAAGGAAGTAATACAAAAATATCAATATAGTAATTTCGGGACATGTAATTTCGAAAATAGGTCATTTCAAATTCAGTTTTATTTATGGCAGACTCAAATTTTGAAATTTAACCCCTTTAGAATGAGCATCTTATATACTGAGAAATTTTTTTGCCTAATTTCAACAAATTTTATTTAAATCAAGCAAATCTTAAATATTTCATTTTCAGTTAAAAATTCGTCTTTTTTAGTTGAAAATTCAACTACTTGGTTGAAAGTTCAACTATTTCATGAAAAATTCATTTTTCTGGTAGAAGATTCTTGATTCTGGTTAATAAGATGTATAGAAATGAAAAAAATAAAACTTTTTTCTATTTTTTTTATTCTAGTTGTAAATGGTTTTGCTGAAAATTAAAATCTATGCTTAAAAATTCGTTTTTTTCGTTGAGAATTAATTTTTTTTACTGAATATTTAACTATTTCATGTTTGATGAAAATTTGTCTTTCGTAGTTGAAAATTCATGTATTTTTCCGAAGTTACGTTTTTTGTAGAAATTAAAAATTAAAATTAAAAATAAATCTTCTTGTTTCAAAATTAATCTTTATAATTGTAAATTGAAATATTTTCGTGAAAAATTAAACTATTTTGTTAAAAATTCGTTTTATTTAAAATTATTTTTTTAATGTTAAAATTACTCTATTCTAGTCTTGATTGCAAATTTCTCTTTTTCGTTGAAAATTCAACTGTTGGGTTAAAAATTCACGAATTTTGTTAAAAATTCTACTTTTTTGGTAGAAAATAAATGTTCTTGGCCGAAAAATTAACTATCTGGTTAAAAGTTGAACATACGTTAAAAATTAATTTTTTGTTATAATTGCATAAAATAATAATTGCAGTTAAAATTTTATCTCTTTCGTGAAAAATTTAACTATTTTGTTAAAAATAGTATTTATTTGGTAATAAATTCAATTACTTTGGTAAAAAATTCAAGCATTTGGATGAACATTAATTTTTTTGTTAAATTTACGTATTTTATCAAAAATTCGCGTATTTTGTTAAATATTCATCGTTTTCCATAAAAAATTTGCATCTTGGTTAAAAATTCGTTTTTTTTCGGCTTAAAACTAATTAATTTTATTAAGAAGTATTCTTTTTTTTCGAAAAGTCAACTGTTTTGTTGAAAATTTGTTTTCTTCGGTGCCAATTAATTTTTTTTTAAATTCGTTTATTTTGTTGAAAATACTTTTCTTTGTGGTTGAAAATTCAACTATTTATTCAAAAGTTTAACTACTTTGTTCGAACTTCAACTATTTGGTTGAAAATTCATGTATTTTGTTGGAAATAGGTCTTTCTGGTATAAAATTATTCGTAATGGTTGAAAATTTAACTTTCTGGTTGAAAATTATCCAGTTTGTTCAAAATTAAACAATTTGTCTGAAAAGTATGCTTTTTGCTTGAAAATTCATCTTTTTGGTTGAGAATTCATCTCATTTGCTTACAAATTATTCTACTTTGTAGAAAATTCAACAATTTTGTTCTCTTAAAAATAATTGTTTAAAATAAAGAATAAGTTTAAATTTTCCCATAAATCTTAAGAACATTTTTTATTGTTATCAAACCTTTCAAAATTGTTTCAAAGCTTTAACATTTCATTTTTAAATCTTCGGAAATCTACATTTTGTTTTAAATTTGATGAAATATTTTTCCGCTTAAAATTATTTTTATATTTTTTTAAACTTCTGAATATCTCAAACTTTCATTCGAATTTTTTCTATAATTTTTTTTAATTTGTAAAATTGAAAAATTTTGCTGCAAAATGTTCTACAATCTTTTCTGAAAATTTCGGAACTGATTTTAAATGTTTTAAAATATTTATAAATGTTTTCTTAAATTTAAGTTTTCAATATAAAAAATAAACTAACATTTTTCCTAGGATCTTACAAAAAAGCAGGATGTCCGACGGGCCAGACTATTTAATTCTTACGTATTTTGGGTCGCTGAATCTGAACTCAAAGTCGGAATATCGATGTTTGCTCTTGTTTTCTTCCCAACCTCAACATTTCCTAACCTCGAGAAACACTTTTTTTGTACATGTTTTGCGGTTGGGATGGAAATAAGAGCTATGTTCGGAATTCAGACTTCGAATTCGGATTCAGCGACCCAAAAATGTAAGAATTGAGTAGTTTGGTTCTTCGGAACTCCTGCTTTTGGTTTCTTGTGGTTACGAAATTTGAAGGTTAGGAAGAAAACGAGAGCTGACTTCGGCATTCCGACTTTGGATTCGGATTCAGCGACCCAATATATGTGAGAATTGACTAGTCTGGTCTGTCGGAACTCCTTTTTTTGTGGGGCTGTGAAATGTACGAAAAAAGTAAGCAAAACCTAACTTCAGCATTGCGACTTTGGGTTCGGATTCAGCGACCCGAAATATGTAAGAATTGACTAGTCTGGTCTGTCGGACCTTTTTTTTTTTTGTTGGGGTGAGAAATGTACCAAAAAAGTGTTTTTTTTTTATATTAGAAAGAAGACGAGAGTTAATTTCGGCATTCCGACTTTGAGTTTGGATTCAGCGACTTAGAATACAAAACAATTGACTTGTCTGTTCCGTGGAACATCCTACTTTTTTGTGGGTCTGTGAAATGTACGAAAAAAGTGTTTTTTTTTGTTATGTTAGAAAGAAAACGAGAGCTAACTTCTTCATTCCGACTTTGGTTCCGGATTCAGCGACCAAAAATACGTCAGAATTGTCTGGTATGATACGTCGGACATCTTGCTTTTTTCGTGGGGTTGTGAAATGCACAAAAAAAGTGTTTTTTGAAGATAGGAAGAAAACTAGAGCTAGCTTCAGTATTCCGACTTTGGTTTCGGATTCAGCGACCAAAAATACGATATACTTGACTGGTCTCATCCGTCGGACATCTTACTTTTTTTGTGGTGTTGTGAAATGCACAAAAAAGTGGTTTTTGAAGATAGGAAAAAAACATGAGCTAACTTCGGAATTGAGACTTTGGATTCGGATTCAGCGACTCAAAAATGTAAAAATTGGATAGTTTGGTTCGTCGGAAGTCCTGCTTTTGGTTTTTTAAGGATACGAAATTTTAAGGTTAGAAAGAAACCGAGAGCTAACTTCGGCATTCCGACTTTGTGTTCGGATTCAGCGACCAAAAATAGGTAAGAATTTACTGGTCTGATCCGTCGGACATCTTACTTTTTTGCAAAGTTGTGAAATGCAAAAAAAAGTGTTTTTTTTTTAAGATAGGAAGGAAAAGAGAGCTAACTTCAGTATGCCGACTTTGAGTTCGGATTCAGCGACCCACAATATGTAAGAATTGATTATTCTGGTCTGTCGGAACTCCTTTTTTTGTTGGGCTGTGAAATGTGCGAAAAAGTGTGTTTTTTTGTTATATTAGAAAGAAGACGAGAATTAACTTCGGCAGACCGACCTTGAGTTCGGATTCAGCGACCTAAAATACGAAAAAATTGACTTGTCTGGTTCGTCGGACATCCTACTTTTTTTGTGGGGTTGTGAAATTTACGAAAAAAGTGTTTTTTCATGTTAGAAAGAAAACGAGAGCTAACTTCGGCATTCTGACTTTGAGTTCGGATTCAGCGACCAAAAATACGTAAGAATTGACTGGTCTGATCCGTAGGAAATTTTACTTTTTTTGTGGGGTTGTGAAATGCACAAAAAAAGTGTTTTTTGAGGATAGGAAGGAAGCGAGAGCTAGGTTCAGTATTCCGACTTTGGTTTCGGATTCAGCGACTCAGAATGCGTAAGAATTGACTAGTCTGGTCCGTCGGAACTTCTGCTTTCGGTGATTTTTGCGGTGCTGAAAAATGTACGGAAAAAGTGTTATTATGGTTACGAAATTTTGAGGTTAGAAATAAAATGAGGGCTAACTTCGGCATTCCGACTTTATGTTCGGATTTAGTGATCTAAGATACGAAAAAATTGACTTGTCTGATCCGTCGGACATCCTACTTTTTTTGTGGGGCTGTGAAATGTACGAAAAAAGTGTTTTTTTTTTTTTTAATTTTAGAAAGAAAACGAGAGCTAACTCCGGGATTCCGGTTTTGGGTTCGGATTCAGCGACCAAAAGTACGAAAGAATTGACTAGTCTGGTGCGTCGGACATCTTACTTTTTTTGTGGGGTTGTGAAATGCACAAAAAAAGTGGTTTTTGAAGATAGGAAGAAAAACAGAGTTGGCTTCAGTATTCCGACTTTGAGTTCAGATTCAGCGACTCAAAATACTTATTTATTGACTAGTCTGGTTCGTCGGAACTCCTGATTTTGGTGGTTTTTGCGGTGCTGAGAAATGTACGAAAAAAGTGTTATTAGGATTACGAAATTTTTAAGTTAGGAAGAAAGCGAGAGCTAACTTTGGCATTCCGCCTCTGGGTTCGGATTCAGCGACCAAAAATACGTAAGAATTGACCGGTCTGATCCGTCGGACATCTTATTTTTTCTGGGGTTGTGAAATGCACAAATAAAGTATTTTTTGAAGATAGGAAGAAAACGAGAGCAAGCTTCAGTATTCCGACTTTGAGTTCGGATTCAGCGACCTAAAATACGAAAAATTGTCTTGTCTGGTCCGTCGGACATCCTACTTCTTGGTGGGGCTGTGAAATGTACGAAAAAGGTTTTTTTTATGTTAGAAAGAAAGCGAGAGCTAACTTCGACATTCCGACTTTGGGTTCGGATTCAGCGACCAAAAGTACGTAAGAATTGACTAGTCTGGTCCGTCGGACATCTTACTTTTTTTGGGGTTGTGAAATGCACAAAAAAGTGTTTTTTGAAGATAGGAAGTAAAACAGAGGTAGTTTTAGTATTCCGACTTTGAGTTCAGATTCAGCGACCAAAAGTACGTGAGAATTGACTGGTCTGATCCGTTGGACATCTAACTTTTTTTGTGGGGTTATGACATGCACAAAGAAAGTTTTTTTTGAAGATAGGAAGATAGCGAGAGCTAGCTTCAGTGTTCCGACTCTGAGTTCGGATTCAGCGACTCAAAATACGTAAGAATTGACTAGTCTGGTCCGTCGGAACTCCTGCTTTCGGTGATTTTCGCGGGGCTGAGAAATGTACAAAAAAATGTCATTATGTTTACGAAATTTTTAGGTTATGAAGAAAATTAGAGCTAACTTCGGCATTCCGACTTTGAGTTCGGATTCAGCGACCTAAAATACGAAAAAATTAACTTGTCTGGTCCGTCAGACATCTTACTTTTTTTGTGGGGTTGTGAAATGCACCAAAAAAGTGTTTTTTTAAGATATAAAGAAAACAAGAGCTAACTTAATTATTCCGACTTTGGGTTTTGGATTCAGTGACCCAAAATATGTAGGAATTGACTAGTCTGGTCAGTCAGAACTCCTCCTTCTTTATAGAGCTGTGAAATGTACGAAAAAAGTGTGTTTTTTTTTTATATTAGCAAGAAAATGAGAGCTAACTTCGGCATTCCGACTTTGAGTTCGGATTCAGTGACCTAAAATACAAAAGAATTGATTAGTCTGGTCCTTCGGAACTCCTCCTTTTTTTGTAGGCCTGTGAAATGTACGAACAAAATATTTTTTGAGATTTTGGTCTTCTTTGGTATTCCGACCTTGGTTTCGGATCCAGCGACCAAAAATAGTAAGAATCGTCGTTATTGTAGTTTTTTGAGAATGTGAACAGCAGGAATTCGATTAAAACCAGAATGAATATTCAAAATAATTTTTAAACTTTTGTTCCTCTTCACTGTAGAATTGACGTGAACTGAATGTATGACCTGTATATTGGTTGCGTGGAAGAGAAGTTAGTGTAGCGCCCTGGGAGGAGGCCTGTTATTGATTGACTGCCTGTTGCTTTTAGCTTTACAGTGCTCCTTCTCAGTTCTCAACATTTCCCTTCCTCTAGTTTTATCCTCTAGTCTATGACATTTCTTTATGTCCGATTTCGAAGATCGAGACATTTGTCTTGCTACAGTTGAATCGCATCTTTGCTGCTTCTTCGAAAGATATCGGTTTTTGATATTTTATTATCGAAATAAATATTCAGGATGTAAAATTTCGATCGTTTGTTCTATTTTTTCTTTTGAAAAAATATTACAAATGCTTATTGGCGAAAAAAAAACCCTCTTTTTTATTACCTTCGGTAGGAATCGAACCCACGTAAGCCGATTGCCGTTCTGGTACACACCGCACCTGATCGGCAATCAGTTTACTTGGGTTCGATTCCTACCAAAGCTAATAAAAAAAATCGCCTTTTATATTAGTTTCGGTAGGAATCGAACCCACTTAAACTGATTGGATATTTTTCCGCTGAAGAGCATTTGCAACATTTGTTATAAAAAAAAATAGACCAAATAATCGAAATTTAAATTTAGCATCTTGATTAAGGTTTTTAATTGCTTTTTGACTATTTTTTATCTTTGTGTCCTCGATTATTGACGATATTATTATTATTCGACCCAAAAAGACGATTTTGAAAAAAAAAAATTTTTACTAAATAGTTGCATTAAAAAACAAATAGATGAACTTTGCAGCAAAAGAGAGGAATTTTTGATAAAATAGTTCAACTTTTAACCAAAAAGGGAACTTTGAAGCAAATAGTAGAATTTTCAACCTACAAAGATAAATTTTCAACCAAATGGTCGAATTTCTAAACAAAAAATATTAAACTTCAACCAAAGTTTGTTGCATTTTTAACCAAATAGTTGAATCTTCAAGCGAGAAAGACGAACTTTTTAGAAGACAGTTGCACGAAAAAAAAATGAATTGGCAAAAATTGTGCACTCAAAAAAGATCCACAAATTTGTTAATAATCACTTTTTTCGCATTTTGGAGAAAATCGAGTGCGAAGCACGAGGTGCATGATGAGAATGTATTCGTTAAAGCCGAAGGAGTTTTAACAAAAGAGAATTCACAATCACCAAATTACAGTTTTCGATGATTTGACCTTTAATTTTGAAAGGTCTGTGCACAAATTTTAATCCAAAACTGCCCATTTTCTATCCGAAAGACGAATTTTCAACAGAAAAGGTAACTTTTCAAAAAAACTAATTGAATTTTTAACTAAATTGTTCAATTCTTTAACAAAATAATTAAATTTTCAACAAAATAGTTGAATGTTTAAAAAAAATGGTTTTTCAAGAAAGAAGTTCAACTTTCAACAAACTATTTTCCTTTTAAATAAAAAACAGTCGAATTTAACAACAAATCTTGAAAAAAATGTAATAATCGATATTTCAATCAAAAGAGACTTTAATTTTAAATCAAAAACTGTTGAATTCAACCAAAAAAGACAAATATTCAAGAAAATAGTTGAATCCTCAACCAAAAAAGATTTATTTCTTATCAAGTAGTTGCATTTTTTACCAAAGAAGATAAAATTTCTACCAAAAAATATAAATTTTTAAACCAAAAAGACGAATTTTCAACAAAAAAGTTGAATATTTTATCAGAAAAGATTATTCAGTCAAGAGAGAAAAATAATTTTGATTAGATGGTTGAATTTTCAAACCATACGGCGAATTCTTAACCAAGCGGTTGAATTTGAAACTAAAAACGACCAATTTTCAACAATAAATTAAAGAGTAAAATTTTCAGTTGCAAACATTGATTTTGAAAAAAAAAGAAAAAATTTCTACAAAATACATAAATTTTCAATGAATTTTTTTAATTTTTACCAAAAAATATCATTTTTCAACCAATAATGGAATAGTTAAATTTTTAGTTAAAAAATTAACGTTCAACGTTTGATAATAATTATTTTCAATAAAATTAATGTAGATATCATATTGAATTTAATATAAAACACTTAAAATTTTCGAGATTTTCTACCAATAGAGATGAATTTTCAACCCAAAAAGAAAATTTTTTAAAAACAGAAAATGAATTTTGACCAAACAGTTGCATTAACAACCAAATAGTTGAACTTTCAAGCAAAACAGACAAATTTTTACAAAACAGTTCAAGCTTTAACTACATAGTTACATTTTTAAGCCAAAAAACCGAACTTTTTCCAAGAAATTTGAATTTTCGACAAAATATTTTTTTTGTAACAAAAAAAAAAGAGATTTTTTACGATAAAAGATGAATTTTTAATCCAAAATGACGAATTTTTGACAAAACAGTTGAATTTTTGGCCAAAAAAGATGACTTTATCCAAATATTAAACTTAAAATAACAACAGTTGAATTTTCAAAAAAAAGATAGATTTTTAACCAATTAACATAAAAGAAAAAAACAAATAGTGTAATCATCAACCAAACAAATTTCTACCAAATAGTTCATTTTTCAACCATGTAGTTGAATTATCAACCAAAAAATATACATTTTTAACCAAATTGTTAAACTCTTAACCAG
>CAKNYM010046860.1:0-35151 GCA_932195095.1 Andricus curvator | reverse complement strand
CGTAAAACAAAACCAACGGTTGATCATAAGACCAAAAGACGAATGCATCAACTTAGCACAAAGATAGGCTGGGCAAGACAGTACGCGTCCCGCATTCAGTGTGTAATTGACTACATAACATCTGGCAGGACTTTCACTGCCAAGGTTCGACAGTTCACGCGCGAACTGCGGATCCGTCATTACACAATCAACAAGTCAAAGCTACTGACCATCAGGCAGCATATTGTTAACAGAATACGAGTACTATCTGACGCTAGGAGAAGTTTAGAGCGGAGAGAGAGGTGGGTCAGAGAAAATCAACAGTTTTCGTCTGACCCATCTCGACTCTTCCAAGACCCTCCAGTTACTGTCGACCATCCGCCCAAACCAGAGGAGGTCGAAGCATTTTGGAGAGAAGTCTACGAAGTCCAACATCCACTTAAAGAAGGCTCAAAGAACATAATCAGCTTCAAGGAGCTGTGCAATGCCCTCATCACAGCTGAGGAGGAATGCCCACCTATCACTACCGAGGAGGTGAAAAACGTATTAAGAGGCATGAAGAACTATTCCGCTCCGGGACCAGATGGTATCAAGACCTTCTGGTGGAAGAAGTTCCCTTCAACCCACCAGCATCTGGCCCGAATTTTTACCTCATATCTAAAGTCGGAAGGGCCTATTCCGGGGTGGTTGGTGGAAGGGCGCACAGTGCTCCTGCCGAAGACGGGCAACTTAGCTGACCCTAAGAATTACAGGCCAATAACTTGTCTGAACACACTGTATAAGATCTTCACAGCTATCCTAAATGATAGGATTGTTCGGACAATTGGACCTGTATGGCGAGAGATGTATGAACAACGTGGCTCAAAGAAAGGCGTAGCGGGATGTCGGGAGAACTTGCTCATCGATAGATGTGTCTGTAAAGACGCAGCATACATCGTGAGGTGCATAGAGACATTAATGCCGCTTTGGAAAACCAGATTTACTATCTCATCTGGAAAACATCGTGTGATCACTAACAGTATCACCTTTCAGAGAGGTGTATTTCAGGGCGACACCATGAGCCCTCTCCTCTTTTGCCTCACATTATTGCCACTATCTCTCGCACTTCGCCATTCCGAAGGGTATCTCTGCGGAAAACCTGGAAACCGAAAGCATAAGGTCACTCATGTATTTTACATGGATGATCTTAAGATCTATGCTAGGAATCAAGAGAAACTACATCTAGCTCTGAAAATTGTCAAAGAGTACACTCAAGAGATTGGAATGGAATTCGGGTTAGACAAATGCGCCAAGGTGAATTTGAAGAAAGGAAAACTTAATGGCATCCCCGAAGATCCTGAGCTCGTTGACAGAAGCGCTATACGACACCTTTGCGCTGGAGAGACCTATACATACCTGGGCGTGCCACAGAGCCGCATTCAGGACGCGACATCTATAAAGGATACTCTCCGATGCAGATACAAACGTCTCATCCGGCAGATTTGGTCTTCCGAACTGTCGGCGAGAAACAAAGTATCTATAACGAACATGCTTGCCGTCCCGGTAGTACTCTATTCATTTGGAGTGGTTCCATGAACGAAGGGCGAGCTCAGATCCCTTGATATCGGGACGCGAAAAGTTTTGCACATGAACAAGAGCATGCACCTTAAGTTCTCTGTTCCGCGACTTTACATCTCACGCCGCCTAGGTGGTCGCGGAATACTGAATCTTGAATGTCTTCACAACAGACTCATTCTGGGTACAGCACATATAGTTGCAAATGGACAAGACCCTCTTCTTAAAATGGTCAGGAAACATGAAGAAGTGGGAAAAGGGGCGTTTCTGTACAAAGCAGCGGAGGAGGCTGCTGAAACACTCGGCCTTGACTTCAATATTAGGGGTGAGCAAAATGCATCAAATCTTATCCACCTTGAATACTCACTCCTGAAGGCCCGGATTAAGAAAGCACAGGAGAAAAACTTCCACGAACAGCTCCTCGACAAGAGGATGCACGGCATCTTCCACAGAAATGTGGAAGATCAGTCGATGTCGTATGAGCTAACGTTTGCTTTCCTTAGATCACCCGGATTGAAGTCGGGCACGGAGGGCTTCATTTTGGCATGTCAAGACGGTGTCATTTCCACTTTAGCATACCGTCGCCACATTTTGAGCCAAGACATTCCCGATGATAGTTGCAGAGCGTGTCATGCACACCCCGAGCATCTAGGACACATACTATCTAGTTGTCCAACTCATGCGGGAACGACCTACATCCAAAGGCACAATGCGGCACTAAGATGCTTTATTACACAATGCTTTATTACCATCTCTGTCACTCTTATGGCATTAGCCCAAATACCTCTCCGCTAAACGCTCCTAGAGAAATAGAGTCAATTGTCGAAAATGAGAGGTGCCGCATATACTGGAACTTCATATTCTCGAAAATTGTTTCTGTTGCGCACTCGAGGCCTGACATAGTTCTCCTTGACTTCCAGAAACGAACCATGTTCGTTATCGAATTTTCGGCACCAGCTGACAAAAACGTCACAGCCAAGGAGAAAGAAAAGAAAGAGAGGTATAAAGACCTTATAAGGGAGTTGCGACGGTTATACCCGGAATATTCTGTTAAGCTAATCGTCTTGATCATCGGCACTCTTGGAAGTGCCAAGGTTTCACTGGTTAATAGCCTGAAAAGCATCCCTGCGTGTCAAAAAAATGCTGAGACACTTGCGGGGAAAATGCAGAAGGCGGTCGTCCTTGGGTCGCTCCGTGTCCTCAGGGTGCACGAGACTTTTGCCGGACCATCGTATTGAGATTGTCGCAGACTGTAACCACCTATCTCACGGTCGTGAGACGTGGTTACAGCTGAAATTTTACCGCGATTTCGCTGGGAGCGGGTGCAATTTTTCAGATTAGCACCCGCTCCCGGCGAAATCCTGCGGTTGTCCTTATGACAAACTTTTAACTATATATATATAATGTCCATTTTTTTAATTCGGCCTTCTCGATTTTTTGCAAATACCTGAATTTGATAGAGAAACATTGCTTGAAACTAATTCGATATTAGGCATTCAATAAAAAAAATTTTTTATGAACAAATTATTTGTTAAAAGTTGATTTTTTATGTTCATCATTATTTCCAAATTATTCTTCCTTATTTTATAAGTAATTTGTTTCATAATGTTATTGTGATCGAAAAGGTTAGTATTCGTATAATTATTAATGATTATATAAACAAATTTTCTAACAAATGCAGCATTTGGATGTTTTTTAAATGAAAAAGTTAATTTTTTCGATTTAGTGCTTCTACTTGGCTATCACAAGATACTTTCAATACTAGGCATGATTAAACCATACATTTTATGTGCTATAAAAAAATTGTGTAACAAATGAAAAAGTGGGATATTTTTAAACCTAAAAAAAATATGTTTTCAGTAGTTGTATGTCTAGTGAAATACATTATGGTAATTTAAGTACTAATTAGGTTCAGTTGGGTAATTCTAAACCTTCTTCACACAAAAATACAAAAAAAAAAACAAAAAGTAAAAAATTTGTTTACATCAAAATTGTGTTTGTTTCGAAAACTATTGATTGCATAGTAAAATTTTTAAGACAAAATAGTTGTGGGTTTACAAGGTCTTAAAGTCTGTTATAAAAGTACATTATGAAAAACGTATTTTTTGATAAATTAGAAAAACTACAAGGGACTTTTTGTTTATTCGTAAAAACTAGTGCCACTCTCAAACTATTGATTTTTATGTAATATTTTTTTCTGAAATGCAGATTTTTAAAGGTATAATTCGTTTTATGTCTAAAACCATGAAGAATCAGCGTAATTTTCATTTTTGCTTGCTCTTATCAAAAGATAATAATTTTAACAAATAATGTACACAAACAAGTTTTATTTCCACGAAATACACAATTTCTCTGTTGAACATATTCGAATAAAATCAATAGTTTTTAATATAAATCATGAAACCCATGAAAATAAAGGTATTTTAAAAAATGCACTATACCTTAGAAGGTAAAATGCACATAAAAGCCTCTGAGGCTTTTTTACAACGTTCAATGTATAAATTTACATATAATATTCACATATAAAGTGTAATCTACAGCAATGAAATCGATGTAAAAATGGTAAATTTGATAAACAGTAGCTTTTTTGGCCTTTATACCTTTATACTTCATACTTTTATCTTTAATTTTTATATCTCTTAGTTTTTGTAAAATTTAGTGAACTTATAGAAAACATTGGAGATGGCCTTATTTAGGGTTACCATCTGGGTCGGGTGTAAAACCAGGACGGTCAAAAATTTTCAAGCGATCCCTAAAAAAAAGAAAGGGTCATCAAGACAAAAATGTACCATATATCCTTGACAAAAGTATGGGAAATGGTATAAATAATGTACTATTATTGTAATTATTGTTATTTAATAATTTAATTATCTATTTAATAATATAATAGATATTGTAACATGCATACTATCACGCTCGTTAATGCCGCGACAATTCACATACTAAGTATGCGCGCGCATTTCTATAAAGTCACGTTCAGCATTATGCTGAAACATACAACTGCGATTGTAGAAAAATAAAAATATAAAATATTTGCTGTCAAAAATCTTGGTTTCGTAAAAAACCAGGACATTTTGCCTATTTTCAAGAAAAAACCAGGACACCAGGGCAGATCTCGAAAAAAGAGGACATGTCCCGAAAAACCAGGACGGATGGTAACCCTACCTTATTTCTTTATTTTTTTACGTATTTGTATGGCAAATATTCTTCCTAAAACTACTCTTTAATCTAATACTTCGTTTTTGGTCGCGCAGCTGATCTTAAAAAAATATTTGGAATGACCAACATATATTTTTCCCTCGGCCCTTCTTTACTCACTGTAAAGTCCGCATAAGGTATACCGCTAGTATATAAGAACTTTGAATATACTTTTAGGAAAAAGGCATAACCTAAAAAGTTCCCTGAAATCTTGCTCTACTTTCTAAATAATTGATGGAGGAAAATCGCTTTCAAATCAAAATTAAATGTGATAGGCGGAGATTTAAAAAAGGGTGGAACGATAAGTTAGAAAAGAACGAAACCGGAAAGAAAGACAAAGAGAAACGGTGGCAGAGGGAAGCAGGAAGGTAGCAGACGGTCTGAATTAAATTGAATATTCATCGATTTCATGGAACGAAGGTAGCTTTAAGAGCACCTTCGGACAGAAAAGTGCTTCTAGAGATCTCGCGTCTTCCACGCAGCAAGTTTTCGGGAAAATATCTCTTGGCGTCTTTTGGTAAAAATAAGATAAAAACACTCATGCAAAATGCAACCTGACGGTCTGGAAAAAAGCTGGACTGGAAAGCAACAAATATAGCTGCGGTTGACATTTAATTAAAAAGGCATTCTAGAAGATTATCAAATAATAAAACTTGACAGCGTCTTTTTTCGAGATGCTTTATTTTTATTTTGTATGAATTTTGTATTCATATCTATCAAACTTTCTGCTGTTTGCAGGGATGCTACAGGTTGGGGAATTCCAGAGAGTCATGGAAACACTGACAGAGTAAGGGAATCGTTGATAAAATGAAGTTAAAATTAATTTTATTAGTTTGTTATGAAATCAACCATTTTGTTAAAAAGTCATCTTTTGCGGTTGAAAATTCAATTGTTTTGTTGAAAATTCGTCTTTTTAGGTTGAAAATTAACATATTTTGGTTAAGGATTTAACTATTTTGTTAAAAATTCATCGTTTTAGGTTGAATTTAACTGTTTTTAGTTTAAAAGTAAACACTTTTTTTATTGAAATATGAACTATTACGTTTTTCGTTGAGAAATAATCTTTTTTTATTGACACTTCAAATACTAGTTGAAAGTAGAATTAGTTTGTTAAAAACTCATTCTTTTTTTTATTTGTTCAATGATTCATTATTTTAGTTGAAAATACTTTTTTTTGTCCAAAATTTCAATATTTTGTTCACATTTTTTAAAAATTAATTTTATTTAACTGAAAATTTAACTATTCTCTGTGTGCTTAAAAATGTATCGTCTTCGGTTAAAAATTCATTTATTTGGTTAAAAATTCCTGTATTTTGTTAAATTTCTGTCTTTTTTGGTGGAACATTAATCTTCTTGGTGACTAATTCACCTTGTTGGTTGAAAATCCATTTCTTTGGTTGAAAATTCAACTATTAAGTTTCAAAATTCCTTTCAAAATTCAAATATTTAATTATAAATGTATTTATGTATTTTGTTAGAAATTAATCTTTTTTGGTAGAAAATTTATCTTCTTGCTTAAAAATTGATCTTTTTGGTTGAAAATGTATTTCTTTGATTAAAGATTAGTTTTTTTATTGAAAATTAATTTTTTCAGCTGAAAATTTAACTAATGCATTTTTCTGTCGAAAATGTATTATTTTTCTAAGGAAATGTAATCTTGGTTCAAAATACATCTGTTTGGTTTAAAATTGAACTATTCGCTTGAAAATTAATTTTTTGTGCTGAAAAGTGATCCCTTTGATTCTTGGTTAAAAATGAGTTTTTTCGAATGAAAATTAAATATTTTGTTGGAATTGGTTTTTTTTATTAAAAAAATTTTTTTTTTATCTGAAAATTAAACTATTCTTTTTTTGTAGAAAATTTATATTTCTGGGTTGAAAATCAAACTTTTTTTGTGAAAAATTATAGTTTTGGATTGAAAATGAAACTTTTGAGTCTAAAATTTATATTTTTGGGTTGAAAACACAACTGTTTTGCAAGAAATTCATATTTTCCGTTCAAAAATTCAACAGTCTATTTGGGAATTGAAATGCTCTTTTTTGGTTGGAAATTTATATTTTTCAGTTGGAAATTCATGTATTTCGTTGAATATTTGTCGTTTTTAGTAGAAAATTCATCTTTTGTGTTGCAAATTCAATTATTTTTTTGAAAATTGCTTTTATTACTTGAAAATTAATTTTTTAACTGGAAATGTAAGGGTTCCATTTTTTCTTGAAAAATGTATCTTTTCACGGTTGAAAACTCAATTATTTTGGTATAAAATATATATTTTTGGGTTGAGAATTGAACTTTTTTGTCAAAAATTTATATTTTCGGGTTGAAAACTTAACTCTTTCGCAAGAGATTCTCCTTTTTTGCTTGAAAATTCAACATTTTGGATGAGTTTTTTTTTTATTTACTGAAAAATCTTTCTGGGTTGAAAATTCAACTGATCTGTTGAAAATTCCTCTCTTTGATTAGAAAATTAGTTTATTTTGGCTGAGGAATCAACTAATTTTTTGAAATTTCGTATTATTTGGCTTAATTCTTTTATTTTTGATTCATTATAAAAATATTTTTCGTGGAAATATCAACTATTACACTTATTGTTGAGAATTTATGTTTTTTATCGAAGATCCAGCACTTTGGTTGAAAATTTAAGTATTTTATTTAAATTCATTTTTTCTTGTTTAAATATTAATTGTGTTAATAGAAAATTTATTTCGTTCATTTTTTGTTCAAAATTTATCTCTTGGAGTTAAAAGCTGAACTATTTGGTTGAAAATACATCAATTGTACGTATGTCGTTCGTAATTTGTGGAAGACCCCTTATAAAATACTGTATGACTGTCGTAACTAAAAGTTTTTCAAATATGTTTAGAAACAAAACTTTTTTTTTTGCATTAACATTATTGATCTCTTGGGTGTAAGGTTGTTTTTATAACCAAAAAAAGTTTAGATTGGTCAGGTAAAATTAAAATTGATTAGGGAAAAGTGAGGGAAGGTCAGAAAATTTCGAAATTGGGATTTTGTAGCAATCCTGGTTTGTTAAGCTATGGACTAATTTCAAGATTTTGAGAAACCGACAAAATTGTCCTCATTTGATTCCATTATAGGATTGTGGGTTTCTTTTCCTTTTTCACAACTCTTAAATGATGAAAATGTGGGAGTAAGTTTGAAAACTTGAAAACGGCACAAGAGCCAAAAATAGAGGCTAGCTGGCTAACCATTCAGCTTTGAACAACAGGATGAAAAAAAGCGACAACTAAGTGCCCTGAAGATTTCACGCGCCGCAAACTTCTCGGCGTTACCTATTTTATAGCGTGAGAGTCGACAGAGCGGATTGCTGGCGTGGAGTAGTGCACTAGGCACTAGGCAGGGGAAGCCTGAGGCAGGAATAAGCGCTTCTTGTATCACCTCAAGTGCACCTCTGGCGTTCTCGACACGCAATTCTAATATATGCACAAATATATTTCACAAAAAAAAGGAATTTTGCGCAAATTTTGGTAAGGCAAAATTTTAAATGAGAATTATGCGGGAAATGGAGAATTAATAATTAACTCGAGGACCTTCAACGACCTGAAGAATAATTGCACTGAATGCTGACATGCCTAAACCCTGAACAACTATTCATATTACAGGAACTGCATAAAGGACTAGAATTAAAGAAAAAATACAAATATTCTCGAGACTGCACAGTGGAGCAAAATCGTCAAAACAGGCCAAAAGTCCTATTTATTAAGTTTACTATATAAAGATAAAATTCCTAAAATTGCGATTTAATATGAACAGTGAATCATGTAGTAAAATATTGTAAATTAGAATTAACTTTGAACACGGTTTTTAGCTAATGAAAGACGACCGTATAATGTTGTTTTCTTTTCCCAGATTTTCCACATCTAGCGTTAACAGCTTCATACTTAATATTACAATAAAGAAAATAATAATATATTGCAGAATTAGTAAAATCTGAAATATTTCTATAAGATAAACCCTAAAACTGATGGAGCTAGAACATTTTAGATGAGTTTTAAAATAAAGATCAAACAAGGTAAATGTGATGTTTTCAGAAATCAGTTCCTTATGATCTATATTTTAAACCCTGAAAAAATGTTCTGCGGGTTTTTGCGGTATTTAAAGTTAACTGAAAATTCTATCCAATCAACCTCTAAACGAATTTTTAAAGTAATAACTAAATCCATTATATCTTCAAAAAGTGGCAAAACAGGGTCAACTGAGATAACCTATTTGCGGTACTAACCTTTATTATAAAAATATTTATTTTATAAGTAAAAATGACATTTTTACTATGTAAGCTGTAGTTTTTATAGGATGCTAACGTGAATTTACACTCAATTATGGTAATTCATTCTTTATATTAATTTTTGCATTACTTAACCTTTTAAAATTTTAGCATGTATTTTCAAATATCCGAAACACCTAATTAATTTAATGAATAATTTTCCTCTCATATGTGGGTTTAATTAAAGGTTAGCCTAATATGGATAAATTGAGAAGAAAATTATTTTAAATAAAAGAACATTTCATTGGAATACAAACCCATTTCTTTGACTTAATAGAAATTTCTTTGCATCAAAGAAACTTTTCTTTCACTGAGAATCAATGAATAATTTTCATTGATTCAAAAAAATTGTGTTTGAATGAAAGAATCTTTTCTCTGAGTAAGTATTAGCGAAGTTTTTGAATCCAAAAATGTGTAAATGGCTGTGTTTTTAACACTTGCCAAATACTTTGTTACTCTATTTCAGCTTGTGCGCATTTCCAATTTTACGTTCTGTATATATTTAAAATAGAAAAAAACGCTTCAAAACAACTTTTAATCAAATAAAATAAAATATTTGGTATGAGAGAGATAGAAAACTTCTCATAACAGGCCCCATTTTGAATTTTACATGTTTAATACGGAATTCGCAATCAGCGACTTTGAAAACATATAACTTCCTTTCCGTTATATTTTAATTAGTTTAGCACTTTTGCCCACATTGTGAGGATTCTGCCCGACTGTAAACTGGTGGAATTAGTAGAAAACTAATAAGTGTAATGATGTGAACTGCAAAGTCGTTTAATTTCTACTAATATTAAGTAGTTTTCTACTAATTTATAATCAAAGTTTTCTAATTAAGTTAGTACACCCTTTATGAATTATTTTGGGAACTTATTAAATTACTTCAAATTTTTTAAATAATTTGAAAATTCTTTGAAATCCTTTGAATTTTGTGGATATGCTTCATTATTATTATTGTACAATTAAGCCAAATCCCTCTTGGGGTAAGCGTAACTCAATCGGTTCTAGCCTCGTTATACTACCGGGGATTAAGGAATTCATATGGGAAGAGTGAGAGAAGAGCAAGAGAAGGTATAAATTTTAGATAAATCTAGAATTCCCGTGTTGCTTATTTAAACAGCACGTTCGTTCCGCAACACTGCTCCGACACAGGTCGTAATTACCCTAGGCGAAGAGCTTATTCACAAAGTCATCATACCACATAGATCACACAAAATTACACAAACTGACTAATGATCCCATAGTAAGATTCGTACTCTTTACGCCAATCACATCCACTAAGATAAGCTCTCCACAAGGGCCTAGTAGTACCGGGATCGTTCGTTTCATGCGGCTGTTAATCCACTGACACTCATAATCTCTTGAAATCCCTTCAAAACGACGGAGCTCCCTGAAAATTCCTTGAAATACTTTAAAAACTGTGGAAATCCCTTAAAATTCTTTGAGATTCCTTGAAATTTTTTTAAATCCCTGCAATCGCTTAAAATCTTCAAAATCCTATAGAAATTCCCCATAGTCCTTTAAAATACACGAATATCCCTTAAAATATCTAAAAACGGTTAAAATACTTGAAATGCCTTTAAATTTAATCGAAATATTTTGAATCCATAGAAATCTTTTGAAATCCCTTAATCTTTTTAAAGATATCGAAATTCCTCGAAATCCCTTAACATCTCCTGATATCCTTTAAAATTCGTAAAAACACTTCGGTATCTCTTAAAATTATTTTAAATCTTTAGAATTTCTTGAAATCCCTCAAAGTTCATTGTAATCCGTGGAAATCATTCTTAATTCCTTGGAATTCCCAAAAATTCGTCAAAATCCTTCTTCGTCTCTTTAAGCCCCTTAAAACCTCTCGAAATCTGATATAAAATCTTGTAAAATCCCTTTAAAAAATTGACATTCTCTCTGAAATTTTTCATGGGTAATTTCTTCAAACTCTTAAAATTTAAAATAATTATTTGAAATCTGTGAAATCTTCCACAATTCTTCGGAATCCCTGGTGAAAAAATTTTAACAAAAAAGTAGAAAAAACTAGAAACATTTTTTCAGGAACCTAAACATTAATTTAAATATATTACAGAAATAATCATACGAAAGTACAACTTTTATCTATTATTCGGACGAATTAAATAACAGAAAACTTAAGTTTTGAGCTTTTTTTAAATATATATTCAAATATTGCGTTAGTAGCTTTTTTATAAATATATATATTTTTTAAAGTTCCAAAAGTAAGTTTAAAAATAGAAGCCTCTTTTGTAATAGCGATAATTTGCACATCTTAATTTAAATGATCTGATTATAATATTCTAAACATTTGTCATCCTATGCCAAGAAGAACAACTTTTTGGCTGTGAAAGCTGTTAATGCCTATAGGTTCTTGTAGTTGTAAATTCTTGTAGCTGTACTTTTTTTGTAAATTCTTGTCGAAAATTAAAACTACAATTAAATACAACAATATATAAAGAAGGACCAAATTTGTTTGAATAATAGACAAAAAGACGACACCATTCTCAGTACGTCAATTTTTCAATATTTCAACTTTTGTGAAATCTTGTATTGTGTAGTAAAAATTTGTAATTTTCTACATTAATTCACATAAAATTAAAAGCGTGTTTATGACATCAAATGTCTAATGAAAAAAATGTAAAGTACTATAGTTTTCTGTAACGCCTTGTAAGTTTTTACAAGAAAGTAAAAACAAATTATTAATGAAAAATTATAAAAAATTTCAAATTGTAGAAATGTGCACTAATTGTTTCTAATAACGAACAGGCAACTAAATGAGCTGCTAGTAGATATTAAACTATTATAAATAGAATATTAGTAGTTTCATTTCTAATCATTCATTTAGTAACCATCTGGTAAAGAGATAAGTTTTTAGTAGATAATCAACCGCTACAAACAAAATAGTATTATAGTTCAATTTTTACAAATTTGTTTGGTAATCAAATAGTAAATTAATGAATCAGTAGATATTGAACTACTATTAATTGAATTAGAAGAATTTGACTATAAATTAGTGAAACAAACTCCTAATAATTAGTAGAAATTCTTAGTAAAGTCACTGTAAACGACTTCGCACTATTTCAATTAGTATTTTTCTACTTATTTGTAGATTTAAAAAAAAAGTTGTATGGGGAAAGTAGGACACAAATTGATATATCTTTTAAATATTGTTTTATCTTCTAATTTGAAAAGGAGAATACAGCTTATCATGGATATTAAAATTAGCCGGGAACATAATTTCAAAGAATTTAGTCTATACAAACTCTAACTGGAACTCTTGCATTTATTACTGTAGCATGTGTGTTTAACAAACTTTTAAATTAAAATTAAAGAAAAGATACCACTTTTCTCAAGAACTTTATTAATATATGGTTATAAATTTTTTACTATTGCAAATAGTAATAAAAAACATCATGTAAATTAGAAACTATAGTGATTGAAAACGTTTACTCAATTAAAGTAATTGATTAAAGACCCTAAAAGTTATTTACTTATTCGAGGGAAAAGCAATTTTATTTTCGTTCTCCAAATTATTCTTCGTAATAAAATACCACAGCCCAGATCGATCTTCTCGATTCCTGAATTTAAATTTGTCCTCTTTTCAGACTTGTCCTAGAATCGATGTTTTTTTTTGTATTCGAAAAGTGCTGCCACGTTCATTTACCTTAGTACCCCCACATTGCATGACTTATTAATTTACCGACAAACAAAAGCTTCCACTGAACAATATGTATGTGAAAAGAAACGAAAGAACGTCGCGTTATAGGAAATTCCGTTCAGGTTGGAAAGCATTTATGCAGCTGATCGATCGATTTTCCTCTGACCTAACAATAATAATATTAGCTTAACAACTTCAATTCTTATTTAGAATACTTTAATTTTTCAAACATTTGTTATGTCTTTTAATCTTCTATTAATTTGCATTTATTATTAGTAATAATTGTTATATAATTTGGATAATCAACAATCATGAATCAATAAATATGCGTTAAATATGTTTCTTTATTGAGTAATTGGTATTAATTTTTGTTCCATTCTAGTGTTACTTTGCTGAATTTTCAATTTGATTGCAACTTAAACCCTGTCTTTCACTTACAGCTCACACTCTGAGCTTAGTAGTTTAAATCAGTGGCTTAACCAACTGACGTTGAGAAGATTAGGCTCTAAGCTCAAACTAAAATATCCGGAACTTAATGCCACTTTGCATGAAAATCTTATTTACACAACTTACTTAAAGATGCAAATTTTACTCTCATTCTAAGGCCAAAAGGGTCACGCATTGTGGATTTGAACTGATCTAAGAATTATTATGAATTACCAAAAAAGTATTATATTTTCCTAAAAATTCATTTAATGAGAAAAAGTATTTCCTCTTCAAATTAGAAGGTAAAATAATATTTCGAATATATACCAATTTTTAAACATGAAACAACTTCCACTTTCCAGCATTTAATATTTCAAGAAAAATACGCGACCTAGTTTTCAAAAAGCATTCGAGATCACCACACGCTTCGAAAGTAGTAACATATTTTTTTAATTTGAAAAATTACAATTTTATGCTACAAATGAACGTAAAAGTTAAAAACAAAAGTTATTTTCAGATCTTCAGTGGATGATTCTATCTCCAAATATAACATTCTAGTTAAATAACGAAGATTTTAAAAATAAACATTTACAACTCTTTCATAATTTGATCTTTTATTGCTCCGTAAAATAGGACATTTCGGGTTTTCACAATAAAGTCAAAAAAGGAATTTAAATTAATTACTCATGCTTTAAATATATTATCTCTATCTGACCCTCTTTCGTACTATGAAGCACAAACATACTTTAAATTCATAAAACATTAGTTATCATCCCTTGAAGTGTGTGCGACATTACCCCACAATGTGGGGCTAAGTCGCTCAATCATACAAAACGTAAAAGAAAGTACTTGGAAGGAAAAGTTTACAGAAAATGTAATTATTTATAAGTTTCCTAACCATTTCAAAGCAAATGAAGTTACTTAAACTTATGACTACGTTAAATCATCTGCTTATTGTCACGTGGAACATAACCAGAATCATTCAGCAATCAAAAACTGCCAACGACACTTTTTTTATCAGGGTGGAAAGTAAGTGATAATTTTGAGTTTTTTCTTTTCAATGTTCCTCTGTTACTGAACAGAAAGAAAAAGTTTTATTTTTAAAAGCGGATCATGTTGTAAGTCGAAGGGATCTTGTTTTAAGACAAAAAAAGGCTTAAATCCAACTTTAAGTTAAAATTGGCTTAATTTAGTTATGTACTTATATTACGTTTTAATAAAAGTGAGACCTTTTTCCATCTAAATTACATATGAATGAACACTTATGGGCCTTACCTACAAGCATCGCACAGAAAAAAATATTTTTTAATTTTGTTACAGCTTAATTGAAGTACAATCTAGATTGAGCCTATTTTTTGACTTAAAGTTAGATTTAAACCTATTTTTGGCCCTTTTCTTTTTGTTCAATATCTCAGAAACTTTGCAAAAAAAAACTTAAAATGACCACTACTTTCCAACCTGATAAAAAACGTTCATTAGTAGTTTTTTATGCAATTTCTTCCGTAGAATCCGAAAATGAAGGATTCGTTTTTTCCGTGAAGATTTACATAGATCACATAATCGCTGATTTTTTTAGAGTATCATTCTTTCTTCCTTAATTTTTTAGCTTTCTCTTAAAGTCCGTATTCAATTGCACACATATTTTTATAGCGCTTAAAAAGATTTTTATTAAAAAAAAATAAATATCGGAATATCTTTAGTAGTTTCAAAGAAAAATGCATTCGAAAAAAATGTGTACATATTTCCAAAAATAATGGTCACGGAATGTCAGCGATTTTGAAGCGAAAATTGTGAGAGTCAGGGAATTTTTGTAAGAAACACTTTAAGTAACTTTTTTAAGATAAAGTCACTGTGGACATTTTTCTTCAAAGAAATTAACCCATGGATAAACCACTATATTGAATATAAGTCCATACCGATTTCTGAATTTTCTTGAACTCGTTCTAAATATTGCAGGGTATTTAAAAATATTCGAAGAAATTTGTTATAGATTTCAATGATTTGAAGGGATTTTAAATATTTTAGAGTGTTTAAAAAAATTTCACGAGATTTTAAATTGATTTTAATGATTTGAAGGGATTACAAAGGATTTGAAACAGTTTGTGGTATTTTTAAAAATTCCATGGCGTATTCAAGCGCTTTAAAAAGTTTCAAGAGATTTCAAAAGATTTCAAAGGATTTTAAATATTTTAGGGTCTTTTAAAAGAGTCCGAGAAATTTTTAAGAAATTAAACAATTTTCAATGAATTTACAGGGATTTTAATGATTTTAAAAGATTTAAAAAAAGGTTCATGTTTGGATAGTTTCCCAGAATTTCGGAAGATATGGAACGATTTTATAGGACCTAAAAGGTTTTGGGAATTTCTTTAAAAATTCCAAGGGATTTTATCATATTTACGAGGATTTAAATGATTTTAAGGAATTTTAAAATGTCTCAAAACTTATTTTAAAGATTTTTAAATATTTCAAAGTATTTCCAAAGATTTTAATGAATTGTAAAGATTTAAGGATATTTTGAAAGATTCCAAAGATTTTTTAATTGACTCTAATAATTTGAAAGGATGTCAAAGAATTTTAAAGATATTTTTAAAAATTGAAAGGAATTTTCAAGATTTCTAAAAAATGTTGAAGGATTTTAGAAGATTTTGAAAAATCTGAAACATATCAGGGTATTTTCAATAGATTTTAATAGTTTGAAATAATTCTGAATATTTTGGGCTAATTTTAAGATATTCGAAGGCATTTTTGAGAGTTTTAAAAAGTTTCAAGGGATTTCAAAGGATTCAAAGGATATTAAAAGTTATGAATTTTAGAGTAATTTAAAAGATTGCAAGGTATTTTTGACAGCATGTTTTCATATTTTTGCATTGTTTTCAATTCATTTGAATTTTTTTGATTTCGCATAGAATTTTTATGAATTTCATCGAATTCTTCTCATTTCTCCTAAATTCCTCTCAGTTCACTCCAATTTGACTAAAATCAATAGAAGTTTTCGGACTTAAACAAAATTTCGAATTCGTTCGAATTCTTTTGAGATTAACTTAAATTGTTTTTAAATCTTATGAATATATTCTGAATTCATTAAAATTCACCTGAAATTCTTATAAATTTCATCGAGTTCTTCTAAAATCCTTTCAATTCAAAAGAACACTTTTGGTAACTTTTTCGGATTAAATAGGTCACTTTTTTCAAGTAAATTAGGCTGTGACAGTCCTGAGAATTTTAAATTTAAAAATTAATTTTTTTTTAGTTATAAAAGATTCTATACTGAAAATGGTACAAGATTAGAATTTTTGTCTGTAAATATTAATATGGCCAGGGAAAATGTAAAATCAGTCATGGAAAAATCAGGGAAAGATCAAGGATTTTTTTAAATTAAATTTTACGGCCTAAGCCTTTTTTTGATCTTGTAAACAGTTTTTAGAGTATATCGAAAAATGTGAACTTTTATATAAAATGAGTTGTCTTCCTTTCTGATTCCTGAAGAAAGTGTAAAGTAGTGGCATTGATATTCTTTGTTAATTTTTTTGAAACAATATTGTTTTTTAGAAATTTTCAAAAATTGAATTTTTTCTGTTAACGCTTTAACTATGAGTAGTGTTATTTCCACGCGAATTTTCTTAAGTAGGAATATGCGAATTGAGACCCAAATTCTGGATTTTTAAGAAAATAAACTTTTGTAGTGCTCTTCAAGGATAACAACTTTCCCATCGGAATTTTTCCCATATATCGCATATTTTCCGAAAGAGAATCTCTTTTTAGGTTCCAAAGAACACATATATACGAATTTTCATGTCTTCTCAAGAATTTGAGTCGAAGTGGTCTACCCCTCATAAATAACACTTTACGTCCTCAATACACAAAAGGTTTCTAAGAGAATTGTAAACAAAAGAATCTATAAGCTGGATATCGTGTAAGGAGATATTGCATTTATATTGTCGTAAAGTGTATGTTGCAAGTTTTGATTAAAAAATTGTATATTCAGGTGAAGTAGATTCTGCGAAGCGACAGCTAATAGAGATCACTTTGGTGCCAGTTTGTCAAGTTGCTGAATAGACTTGTTTCCGAGGAATTTAATAAAAGAGCGATATAGGCAGCTCTTCTGGAGAATCCACTGGGTCTAAAGGGTGCTTTGGTGCTGAAGTCGTGCACCGACTGCCATGCCAGTATCGTATAAAATAGTTTTCAAGGTCCAAGAAGATGATCCAGGCTTGCGACGCGACGAGAGCACGAGCCCCGAATACGAGAAGATCTTGCTGGTGCGGTGGTTCGAAAGCGTTACCCTTCGATTTACAGGCTCTATACCACCGGGTAAAATCAATAAACTCTCGCCCCAAAATGCGCGACGACCGCCGTGGCAAACATTCCACATCCGTGCATGGGATATCACTCTGGCTAGCTGTTACTATGTCACTTCCATTGGGAATCCGAAGATTCAGAGTAGCGATATCTCAAAATAAACGGGGCCGACATATGATTTTCCAGCAAGATGCTAGTATGCACAGAAAACTCAATATGCAGCCTCAAATCAGGATTTTTTCATAATTTCACTTTCAGGGGCATACTATATAGTATACAGTAAGGCGTTTTGAGAACAATTAAGTTCTTCATTCGCAGTTCTAATAGAATAAAGACTTTCTTTTGGAAGTCGAAGAAAGTCCCTTAAAGTTTCATTAAAAGAAAATGTATTCTGTCTCTGCAAAGAAGAAATAGTCAGAAATTATACTATATTTGAATGGTATATCATATATCATCTATGCTTATCAAATATGCGGTCTGTGTAATAAAATGGAGTGTGAGGATTTAGCCCTTATGTTACTTAGAATATATATATATACAATATATATATATATATATATATATATATATATATATATATATAACAGGGTGAACATAAGGCAAATATTAGTATTAGCATTATTGATATTACTTGCAGAGTAAAGGCATCTTAAAAAGCTCATAAATACACCTCATATATTACAGCAGCCTCCATCCGAATTTAATCGAGCCAATCACTGCTTAACTTCGATGATCGAACGAAAAGCCTTGAACAGTTCCATCTGGTAGGCACTCAATAAATAGCCATATAACAAATCACACTCTACAATAGCACAACCAAAACTATTTTATATTCTATTCTATGTTTTTTTTACTTGTCCGTTGTACAAGTAGTGTGAAATTTAAAGTGCTTTTTTAAAAATGAAATTCAAAGTTTGTGTTAGATTGAAAATCTCTTTATTCTAAGGATATTTATTTGAGATAATATGTATTCCTTGTGGAAACCTTACGTATAATGAATCTACGCTCCCTTTTGTATGAAGTTCAAAAAAGTGAAATTTTCCGAATTTGAGCTTACGTTAGTTTTCCATTAAACAAGTATTTTCTAAAGATATAAAATAGTTATACGACTCTCAAGTTTATAATCAATGAATAAATTACATATCCAGATTCTAACTAGAATTACTTTGTGATTCCAGTTTTTGTTCTTTGCTAACGAAACACATAAATCGAAGATATGTATACAATCGTAACAGCATTAATTATTATACGCAACATTGATTCTAGGATCTTTGTACTATTACAAATGAATCCTTTTTGATTTCACATTCTCATCACGTATGTCGCAGGTATAAGATATACATGAGAAAATATTGGGTTTCTCTTGCTGTATCTGGAACCAAATATTGAGAGCTTTTATGGTGGATACCAACCAGGTAGACTGCAGAGCTTCATTCGAAATTGGATGAGTTTTCATTTGTATGTGGGAATAATATCGTGGCCATTGACATATAGCTGGCTGGCAGTGACCAAACGCCTGGGGTTGTATTTGATTGAATTGAATAATGTAGGACGAAGGGCATTGATTCGCTCAATAGCATTTGGCATGCCATAGCATACTATCAATTCTTGAAGCGACCCAATACTCCAGCTCGATGGTAATCGGTATCGACCGGCATTAAGGGGATGTGCCTGTTCTCACCTCGGGGATTGTAAAACTGTCAGAGTCATATTACCCGCGACTACTTTCTTTGAGAGAAATCTTTTCATACCAAACTTGAGGAAGATATTGGTTTTTCGATGTCTTTATGACTGACCGACTTAAATACCCAGGAGTCTTGTTGAACTTATCTCACAGTTTTCTCGAAGGGATTAACTAATTTGAAAATGTAAAGTAATTTAATTAAATTCATAATAATCAGGCAAAAATTTAATTTATGTATCAGTGCACTAACTTCGAATGAAAGCATGGTTTTAATCGAAATTTTCAAATCCCACCAAAAACATATACGATGCAAGAACTTAGCCAAGTGGGTCGGGTAATTTATAAAGTCGTAACTAAGCCTAAATTTTACGTCAATGATGATGTTAAATAACTCCAATCTAAAGGAAATACATTTAACTACATGATGCAAATACAGAAAAAACGAAATGTGGGAAATGGTTACCATGGCAACTCTATTGAATCTTGTTTTGTTTTGATGCGAAAAAATTCAAAATTATCTACTTGAAAATCACCCGCAACGAAAATTCACTTCTGTTTTTCCTGTAAATGTAATACAAAGGATTTTGTACATTTTACTATGCAAATTGAACGATTTTGTGAGAGAAAAAATTGTTCTAATTTCTAAACTCGTCTGAGCATAGTGGGTCGATCACCATATTTTATTTTCTACATTATGGAAAAAGTTATTTTTCATGGAATTACAAGAAAAAGTGTCCAGAATAGTTGATTTAGGTAAAAATATTATAAAATAATGAGTTTATTATTCAGTTTACCTATCTGAGCGAAAAAAGACCATAATGTGATGCTGCTAGGCTTTTCAAGTGTTTATATATACGCGTTTTCTAAAATAGGTATCAATTTTAATTAGCAATTATAATATCACTATTATCGTTATAATTAAATACTTGTTACACGGAAATTGCTCAATCCACTGTTTCCTATCCAGTGTTGACCAAATGACGCTTATAAGAAAATTATTTATATTCATTTATTTATGCAATTTTAAACAATCTGTCATTGGATAATTCAGTTAATATCCTTAGCCATATTTATCATCAGCATACATATTATTAAGGCCGCCTATTTCTGTGCAAGTACTTTGTAAAATTAATGTGAATTTTTTCTATATAATCTCAAAAACAGTTTTTTCCATTCTTCTGATTTCCTTATGAATTTAGATGGCTCAAGTTTTTGGACGTAGTATTTTCGCATATATTTTGTTCATCCCCAAAGTTTGAAACAAATTGCTTCACTGGTCTTTCAAAAAATTTAAAATATCCCATTGTCCACAGTGACATAGTGAGTCAAGTAAAATAAAAAAATAATTATTAGCATTGATTGATTATAAGTATTAAAAAACCATTTTCTTATGTTATTTTAGAATTTAAATTTAAGAAAAAAGTTTGGAAAACATTTTTTAAACAAAATTTTTGTCATAATTTAAAAATTTTATTTATAAATAATTTTTCTAAATTTACTTGTGAAATTCAAATCCTAAAACAACATTAACAAAATTGATTTTTCTATAGATACTCGTAATGAATTAATGCGAATTATTATTTATTCATTGTCGTAGGCCAACTTCGATTTCACAACTTCATTTAATTATTTAGTTGGCCACGTTTTTGCATCGCGCATGTTTTTGGTGGAGTTGCACTACTTTTTGAAAAAAATAGATACAAAAGTATTAAAAATTAAATACTTATAAAAATAATCCTGATAAGAAATTTCGATTTTTCAATCAAATCAATAAAATCAAAGCTCACAACTCACAACTCTGGGCACTTAGGACAGTGAAGGGAGTGGAACTAGGGGAATTAAGGGGAGTAGATGAAGTGAGGGGAAATGTGAGGGAAGCAAGGAGAGGGATGTAGATGAAAAATAAGTTAGGGAAGGAAGGGGAAGCGGAGGTTGAAGTGAGGGAAGGGGAAGTAGGGGAATGTAGAGGGAGTAAGGGAGGGAAAGTATGGGAGGGGTTGGTTCGAATGACTTATTTACGTCTTAATAGGCTAGGAAGTTCTTTAATGTAGGCGCAACGCGCCGTCTTTGACTAATTTGTTGAATAGATCAAACCTAAAGCTACTAGAAATTGTTACTTATTTTTGAAATCGTAAATGAATTTTAGATCGAGCAATACCCCCGTTTAGCAATCAATGCAATTTCTTTAAATAAAGCTCTTCTTTCTGGATGTGATGGGATATCATCATCTCGTGATCTTAACCAGGTCAATTTTCTGCTGCGGAGGAAGATTGAACGATCTAAATTGGCTGGTTGGGCAGATCTATTTCTTGAGGCTAGGGAAGATTATATTCGATGCAGTTATTGACACTTTAACCCATGTAACACTTGTCAGCCAGCAATCCTGTTAACTACTGAAAGCACAGAGTGAAGTGCTTGCTTTGCGGTCTTTTATCCCTGAAAGGCCTGCCACCCTGGGTCATGAAGAGATGAGGGATAGAACAGAAGCGAATGGCTCGTCGTAAGAGGGCACTGGGGTGCATTTACTCGATTCTCTAAGGGTCGCCTTTTTGGACCCTGTGTACACGAGACCACTTTCAGCCTTCTTTTTCACACCATTTTTATCCAATCTCCTCTACCTCTAATCCCAACTTCATTTTTCACTTTTCTGCTCAAACCATTTTTATACCTCAAAAGCAAAGCTTATATTCGTCTTTTTATTATGAAAAATAATTCAATCTTGGATTTGTAAAAAGAAATTATTTATTATTTATATATCTATGAATCTACGATTCATTTATTCTGTCCACATTGAAGCTCCTATGTTTCTCTCGCTTTCCGCATGTTTTTGTCTCGAGACTTTTTCTATTAGTTCATGTGACAGTTTATACATCTTATTAAATTTTCTTCAACATGCGTGTTTGTTACCCTTGCATGTAAATACATCATTACAGATTTTCAAGTTAATAATTTTGCACTTCAGATTAAAATGAGTGAATTTTAAGAAGCGTGATACAAAATGTTAAAATCATTCATTTTTAATGCTTTCAATCTGGAATCATATAATATTCAACGTTTTTAGAATTATTAAACTTTTAAGGCTTACAATTTCAAATTCTTCAATTTCGAACGGTAAAATGACACTGATTTTTTTTACAGAAAACCTATTTTCTGATTTAGGAAAATCTATCTAATCATTTTCGATGTCACTTTGCACTTCACGATATAGTAACAGATACCTGATAATTATTTGTATCATCTTTAAAAATTTTATAATTCCAGTTTTCAGTTCCGAATGCTTGAATTCAATAATATTGGTTTATAAGTTTCTTCATTTCTCAAATGATCAATCAGAAACTTTAAAACTTTCTAAATGTATAATTTTGTAATGTTAGATTTATTGTGCAGATAAAAATAATTTAGAATGTACAGTTTTGAATGCTTCTTCACAATTATTAGCAGTTCTAATTTTGAGGCTACTACTTTAAAGTACAATTTTGATTTTTTTTAATTAGTGTCTAATTTGGAAGTCCTTTAAAGAATTATTATTAGAAATTAAATAAAGGTAAACAAAAATTTGACGGTTTTTGAACGAAGGGTCCTTTTTTTACCTGAAAGAAATCTTAGGTTGTTTCCTTTTATTACCTTTAGTTTGAAAAATCGATGAATTATGGTGACTATTTTCATATCAATTGAAAAAATTTGTTTTCACTACTGTTTCGATAGAAAAAAATGGTATATGCACAAAAACTACCGTAAGCTTAGTTTTACGAGTGAATAAATACATGTCCATATTTTAACTTGAAGGTATACAAAAGAAAAAATCTAATCTCTTCCTCAGACAAACAACTGGAAAAACGAAACATAATTTCGAATAAACGTTACTTGATTTTTGATCCTCATATTTGAGGGTCAAATGTTTTTTACTTACTAATACTTGTTTCCCCAATTGTTTAAATTTTACAATTGAAAATTAAGAGATTTAAAACCGAACATTTTCTTTAAGCTCTAAAAACTGAATAATTTTGTAGAGGCTTGGGAAATAAAACTGTCTTTAATAAGTATTCTAAACTGCATAATTTTAAACATAAAAATTATATAACCCTAATATTTCAAACTCAATACTTAAGAAAAAAATTGAAATAAAGAATTCGGCTTTTTCATCCCAATCCCAATGTCAAACTGACAAAACTTTTCCCTCTTCAACTCGACACAATTGTTAAGAATACAAAAAGTTCCATATTCGAATTCAGAAATAAGTTGAAAATAAAACTTCCCCTATGCAACTAAAAAAAATTAAATAAGAAAATTGTATCCCTTCAAATTGAATAAAAAAAATTTCCTCTTCCGATTCACAAAAATATTGACTCTGAGCTGCTTCATCCAAATAAAAATATCAATCAAAATGTTGAAAATAAAAAAACTTCCTTCTCCAATTCAGAAGAAAAATGGAAACCAAAACTTACAGTTCAAAGTTATGCAACGTTTGTGAGTTTCACAATTTAAAAATCTGTAATTTTGATGATTTATATTCAAAATTCCTTTAATTTGTCAGATTTAGAATGGAAAACTTGACTTTTTACCTGCAAAATCATTAAAATTTAAGAATTTTTATTTAGAAATCTTTAAATCGAACAATTTTCAATTGTAAATCTTAAAAACTGAAGTATTCTAAATAAAATGTTCCAAATTACATACAAATTCAAAATTGAAGAATTTTCAATTGTAACTTTGAAATTGTAGAACCTTCAATTGTAATTCTTTTCGCACTGAAGAGTTTTTAATGGTTTTCTTTCGAAATGTCTTCAATTGGGAAGATTTAGAATTAAAAACTTGACTTTTCATCCTCAAAATCAGCAAAATTTAAGAATTTTTATATACACATTTTTTTTATTGAAGAGTTTTTAATTGGAAATCTTTAAAACTGAACGATTTTAAGAAAACATTCGAAATTACATAATTTCAAATTACACAGATCAAAAATTGATGGATCTTATATTTTCAATGTTCAAGATAAACCTATTTCAAGAAGATGTTGAAAATTGTATGTCTTGAAGCAATAATCATTTTAAATTAAACAATTTCTCTAATTTTCAATTGTAAACATTTTCAAAATGAAAGTTGCAGATAACGGAAAGCTAATTAAAATTAATTTTATTGTATCCAACTTCAAATTGTAGCGTATATTGTTATTTAATAATTATTCAATAATGAAATTTTTAATTGGGATTCGACGTGATTTCACGTGATTTTGCATCATTTGTGGGATTCATTTTTTGTATAATTTAACATCGAGTATCAATGTGTGTTATTCTGTTTTGTGGATATTTACATTTTGAAAGTTAGGATTGAACCACTCTGAGGGAATAATGAAATCAATTTTCGTTTCAGATAGAGCCTCCAGGGGTTGTTTGGAAACCTGTGCGATTCCCATTTCATCCAACTTTACCCCATTTATCATTTATATGTAGCCGAAATTTCAAGCAAACTTGGCTCCTGGCCTCCGATGTTATATGCCACCTGTAATCTTAAAGGACCACTTTGCCAACCAATCCCATTTGATCCTTACTGGACTTCGAACAATTTCTGCGTATCCTTTAATCGCATTCCATTAGCATTCCTTTGAAATTCTGTTTGTCACTTTGTGGGCTTTGAGGTAGTCTCTCCCAACTGTTGTTGACTTCATAGAAGCCTCTAATTCCAACGTGAACTCTTCAACACGCAAGTGCAATTTGCATAATTCACGTTGATAATTAAAAATTATAATTTTTCATTAGTTTGGCCTTATTCTATTTTACACTCAACTCCCGATATAAGACCCCCGGGTTTACGATATTCCTAGAACTGACGGCCTCTACAGTTTCGCGATGAGAGGAGCCGCGAGACCGAAAGAGAGGATGTGCTCAGTCAAGCATGACAAACAGCTCGAGGACCGCACTCTCAGCGCGTTAGTTGCAGAAGGTTGCGTGATGCGTCCAAATCCAACAGAAATGATTCACGCGACACTGTCTGTTTAGGCTTGGAATCTCCCGATCTAGGATCAAGGCCAAGGTAAGCCATCCCGGAAACCGGTCTTATATCGGGAGTTGAGTGTATTTTAACCGTCTTTTCTTTCTTTTCATTTTAAAGATGCGTGTAAAATGGAATAACTTATTTTAGAGGATTCGCAAAAATATTTTCAATTAGACTAGCCAAACCAACACGCGTGCCATGCGAGTAATTATTGTATATTTATATATTTCAAATACTAAGTTGTACTGCACTGTAAAAGGGCTCAATTAGATGTACCTGAAGTTTTGTACGTTTAAATGAACGACAGAGAAAACAAAACATATTTTTGAAAAATAATACTGGCGATAAGAGCAACACACAATGCACAAAATGACCGTATTTATACGTTTTTTCAAATTAAAAATAGCGATAAATCACCTTGTTATAGGACATGTTTTTTGAGTGATGTATCTGTTTTCGGAAACAAAATTTAAAGTCATTCTTAGTTTTACAAAATCACAAAAATCATAAAAATGGCCGCCTTTATAGACTATTTTTGAAACTAAAAATAGTGTTAAATTACCTTGTCGTGAAACCACTTTTTTATTGAGGTAAATGTTTCCAGAAAATAAATTTCAAGTCACACTTAATATGATAATTATGATATAATGCTAATGATATATATGATAAATATGATAATTAATATAATAATTACAATATGAAAAAATCATCAAACTGACAGCCTTCATACACTATTTGAGAATTAAAAATACAAATGTATAAATACGAATGTAAAAATACATTGTTACATTACCTTGTCATACAAAAATTTTTTGAGTGAGGTAAATTGTTTCATGACAACGTAATTTAACACTATCTTTATTTTTTTTTTTTAGTATTACAGTATCTTCAGGAAATACTCAGCACTGAAATTATTTAAGTTTTCAAACCTCAAAATGTTCAGTTTTGATGGCTTCCACTTTCAAAGTGTACAATTCTAAATTAATTGTGCAACTAACAATGCTATCAAGATAATACTCTAATATGTTAAGAAATATTTGAATTTTAATCTATACAATTTTAGAGGTTCTAATTTAAAATTGATTATTATGTTTGAGTTGTAAAATTTTTAAAGATGTTCAATTTAAAGAAATTTGAACACTTTCAATTTAAAATTGTTTATTTTAAACAATTTGAATTCTTATATTATTTAATTTTAACGCTTCAAAAGTGAAATTGGCTATTGAGGATTTTAACTTAAGAACATAGATTCATTCAAAAAATTTAATTCCTAGCATTTGCAATTGTAAATTATACGATTTTTAATATATTTTTTAATTTCTATCTGAAATAAAAAGTATTACTTAACTCAGAATTCTAGCATACTATCAAAATAGAATTTTTTTAAACTAACTGTTCAATTATTTGAATTTGAAGCTATTGGATTGGGAACGTTTTCAATTTTTATTGTTGTTGTAATACCGCGTGAAATATTTTGAAACCCATTGAAAATGTTCACAAAATCATTCAAATCTCTCCAAATCGATTGGAGTCTTCTAAAATTAGTTAAAATCCATAAAAATTCTGCGAAATTCCTTAAAATTAAAAATGGTACAAAATAAAAGGCTTTATTTTAAACAGTGCTTCGATTTCAATGCTTTGAGTTTGAAATTGGTCAATTTTAAATTATCTAATTCATCAATTTTTAGTTTTTATTCAATAATAGTTTTGAAATTGCCTAGGCTTGTAGGCCTAAAAATTGAAGTTGTTCAATTTTGAAAACGTTTTTTTAATCCTGAAAATAAAGTGTTTCATTTGTTTTTCTCCACTTTGAAAGTTTAAAATTTTAAATAAATTTTGCAGCTATTAAGGCAAAATAGATCCGTCTTTCTCACATACTATCCCTTCCCTCATTTTTAATTTTTTATCCTAATATTTCAAACTGTTTAAATTAAAAACTATACAATAATTTTGGATGTTACAATTTTAAATTGTCTATTATTTTAAAATTATATGTAGAATTTTAAAAGCTGTGGAATGGAAAAAAATAAACAAGTTTAATTTTGAATTGTTTATTTTAAACAATTTTGATTTAATATTGCTCAATTTCGAACGCTTTGAACATAAACCTGACAATTCAGGCTTTTAACTTAAAAAATAAAGATTCTTTAAAAAAATGACAATTTATAGCACTTGCATTTGTAATTTTAGATTCTTGTAGATGCTCTAGAACGCTAGTATATGCTACAAATATGGATTTTTTATAACTCTACAATAATTGTACAATCATTTGAATTTGAAGCTATCCGATTGGGAACGCTTTCTATTAAAAACTTGTCAACTCTCAAGTTTGAAATAAATCCGTTGAAATCTCATACAATTCTTTGTAATCTCTTAAACTGGTCTAAAATCCCTTAAACTTCTTAGAAATTCCTTGAAGTCTCTTGAAATACTTCGGAAACGTTGAAAAAATTTTTAACTTTTCAAAAACCAAAGGTATCTTCCGAAATCTTTTGAAATTTGTAAAATCTTTAACAATATTAGAAATCTTAATATCTGGTGTAGACTCAAATTTCGAATGATCAACCCCTCGGTATTCAAAAATTATTGAAAATGATTAATTTCTTTTTATTCAATAAAATTACGTTCTATTCTATTATTATTGAAGTAAATAATTAATATATGTACTTGCAAGAACAATGGAATATTTCGCCACCATAATGATCACAAATTACATTAACAGTTGTAAACAAATTTACATTTAGCAGCAAACTTCATTTTTAAATTTCAAATGTAATAAATGGAGCAGTTTCAATTAATTCAAAAGCCAATCAGGATTTCAACAAAAATGAGTGCGACATAATCGATACATTTCGTTACACCCCGTTTTTTAGACAGAGCTATCAAAATTTGAATCAAAATTTGAAAACTGTCAAACTGCAGCCGTTTGAAATTCAACCATAATTTGCGCTTTATTTAATAATTATATTGCAATGAATGCTAAAAGCATTAAAATGATGTGCTTGTATTGGAAACTTGATCAACAATAGAATCTAAACGGCTTTGCCCATTGGGAAATTATTTTCGCGTTAAAGTGGGCTGAACTTGATATAACCGTTTCCCAATTAAATTTTCAAGTGAATTATTGGCGATAGCATTTGCGCGTCATTTTATTGCTTTAACACTCGAGCTTTTAGATTATTCGCTTATCGGATTTTTTTCAACATTCCGGAAATACTAGATTAAATTTTGGCGTGTAAAGTATTAAAGAGCGTCACGTTGTCACATGCATATCTAAACAAAAGGAGATAATAATGGAATTAAAAAAAATATTCAGATAAAAATACTTATAAATTAAAAAAGGATAAAGTGTCATCCATAAATTAAGTGAGGCGTTTTTCTGACATTTTCAACTTCCCCTCCCTTCATCTAAGAAACCGTGAGATTTTTTCAGACCACCCCCTCATTTTTCAAAAATATTGCATGTATGTTTGAAATCGCATTTTTGAAATATTGTTTAATCGGCGTGAAATTTAATTTGATTTCGAACGGTTTCTTAAAAAAAATTTTAATTTAACTTCTCGCTAAGAGATCCTTAAAAAAAGAGAGGCATGTTTTCCATACGATTTTCTTAGCAGACTGATAATTCTGGCTGGTACTGCACTTTGTTGAAAATTTTATTATTTTATTCGAAACGACCATGATATGAGCCCATAACGCCCCTAGAAAAGTGAGGGTTAGATAACCCTTTACCGAACAGTATCAGCTACTGACAGTTTATTAGTTCGAAACGCCGCCGCACTGACGGTTTATTAGTTCCACAAATGGCCACTGAATAACGTACAATGTATTCTCTAAACGTACTGTAGACATATATACTGTAGGTATATATATATATATATATATATATATATACCAAAATCTACCTCCCAATCACAACCCAAACAGCTGACTCACGTCAATCGTATGTTTTCATCTACAGCAATAGAATCCGTGTAACCTTCAATCATCTGCAATTACGTCGCAAACTGTTATAATTGTAAATCTTCGTACACTCAAAATTATGAAAAAAACAACCAAAATGCCACCCCTCAACATGAATGAAGAAGTGAAAGAAGAAAAACAAGATTTACTACCCAAAAAATCTAAGGATAAATATGAGCTTGGCTTCGAGAAATTGGACAAACGGAGAAAACAAGAAGAATGTTCAGACAGTGATCATCATTATCAAAAAAAATTCACTTCATAGGACCTTCTCGCACCATTTCGGTAAGGGGCTATCCAGCGCTCACTTTTCTGGGTGCTCTACAGGCTCATGGTGGTTTCGAATAAAATATCATACATCACTCGTAGGGTTAAGTTGTAATATATTTGGATTGACTATTTTTTGTAGTAAAAATTTTCCAATCCACCCTCGCCCTCATAAGAAACAGTACGATTCTACCAACCCCCTTTCCTTTCACTCAAATCGTCTTACGAAATTTCTGGATGAACCCTAACTGATCCGAGAGGTACCGCGAAACCTGTGAGAATTATTAACTACCCAAGATTCGTAGATGCCAAATAGAACTTTAACTTTGTGAATTGGTTTCGATGAATCACTGTTCAGTGTATAATTAAGTATAACAATCAGCAGT
This sequence comes from Andricus curvator, assembly GCA_932195095.1. Classification (NCBI taxonomy): domain Eukaryota; kingdom Metazoa; phylum Arthropoda; class Insecta; order Hymenoptera; family Cynipidae; genus Andricus; species Andricus curvator. The sequence goes on along the minus strand of CAKNYM010046860.1, from coordinate 5,452 downwards.
GAAATGTTCGAAGATCCGATGGAGATAGTACCAAACCAATAGAAGCTACTTTTGCACTTCCAAAGTTTTCTATTCAAATTGAATTGTAGCACCTGGTTGTGAAGAAAGTTTGAAGTCAATCCTCTCAAAATGAATAAAGTATGAAACCTGAGGTAAACTTGGATGTTACTCTCAAGTTTCTAAGTTTCCCCTAATAAAAATGCTTCCCACACGTCCCAACAACATCGAAAATCATCCTATAGGTGGAGCATTTCATATGTTAGAAACTTCAAAAATTTGAGTTCGATGAAATATTGAAGAAAAGCATCTCATACCCACTGCGGTTCGAGGATTTAAGAAGATAACAGTTTTTTCTTTTCAAACAGTTGAGTTTGAAACAGTCTAGCTTGAAAAGATCTCCTACCTTATTATTATTATTTAAAACTAAACGTACAATTTAAGTTGTGAGTGTTGAAAAGAGCAGATTTTAAATCCAGAGTTGTCCTTTTATTCTGATATAAAAATCAGGATACACATTTAAATTCCTTTCTTTTCAGTATATGTATCTGCAATAACAAAAAGCCAGATTATGTATCAAAGGCGAGGAGAGAGATATTTCTGCTTTATGGAGTTTTGTTTGCGATATTTTGAATGTTTACTGGTGACATTCTCGTGTTTCTGAATACTGAAAATGCAAAGAAACTTCTGCATTTGTTTTAACGAAGTCATTTTTCACTTCTATTAACTTAATATGATCGATTTCTTTTAAAATTTGTTGTGGATTATCATTGGGGCTGTTGAAAAAATACGCCATGTTATTTTGAAAATCTTTTCCTCCTCTCCCCTTCTTCATCAGAGATCATTACACAAAGCTTGAGCCTCCAGGGTGACGTTACAAATACAAACCCCCCCCCCCCCATAAAAGTCCAAATTTTCAAATAGATTTCATTTGATATAAGCCTAGAATAAAACGCCAAACATGCAAACATAATATTTCAACAGACTTCACAGGCCAAAATGCAAGCGAAAACAGAGTAAATACAGGAATAATCGGAGAATTTTAAATTGAATATTATGTAGGTATCATATTAAATTAAATATGAAACGCTTACGATTAAAAGACAAAATATATTGCATAAGATGAATTTTCAACGAAATAGTTGAGTTTTCAAGCTAAAAAGTTGAATGTTTTAGAAAACCGTTTACTTTTACACTCTAAAAGATGAATTTCCAACTAAGAAATATGATTTTTCAACCAAATAGTTGTATTTAAAAAAAAATTAATTTTTGGACCAAACAGTTGTACTTTTAACCGAATAGTCGAATCTTCAAACGTAAGAGCCGAATTTTCTAGATCATGGTCGAATTTTTAATTCAAAAAGACGAATTTCCAACAAATGCAGTTGAATGATTAAACAAAAAAGATGACTTTTTAACGAAATAGTTGAATGTTCAAGAAAATAATTAAATTTTCAACTTAAAAAGTTGTTCCCAAGTTAATTTATAACTAAATAATTGAATTTTCAAGCAAGAAGTATGAATTGTCAAAAAATAGATAATTTACAACCAAATAGTTGAATTGTCAACCTACAAAGATGAATTCTCAACCAAATGGTCGAATTATTAAATAAAACAGATTAAACTGCAATCAAAACAGGTGGATTTTAATCCAAAAAAGATCAAATTTCTACCAAATGAGATGAATTTTCAAACATTTTGACCAAATTAATTAAATTAATTAAATCAAAAAGGCAAATTCTCTTTAAAAAACAGTTGCAATTTCAATTCAATAATGTGATTTTTCAACTGAAAAATATGGATTTTCAACAAAAAATTTAACTTTGAAGCAAATATTTGAATTTTAAACTAATAAATTAATTTTTAACCAAGTAGTTCAACTTTCAACCCATTTGTTGAATTTTTAAATAAGAAGATTAATTTTTTACCAAAAAAGATGAATTTGCAGTTGAGTTTTTCACTAAAAACTATCAATTTTCAATCAATCATGAAATAGTTAAATATTTATTACACGACATTAATTTAAAAAAAAACAACAATTTTCAACCAAAGAGACGAATCTTCAACTAATAAAATGAATATTCAACAAAGTAGATTAACTTCTAACCAAGCAGTTAAACTTCCAATTAAGAAAATTAATTTTCTACCAGAGAAGACGAATCTTTAATAAAATACATACATTTTTATCCAAATGATAAAATTTTCCATATTATTTAAATTTTTAATAAAAAAGATCAATTTTCAATGACAAATTTAAAAGTTGAATTTTGCTCTAATTGCGTTCAATTTTCAGCCAAAAATGGATTAGTCAAATTTTCAGTTAGAAAGTTAATTTATAACTTAAAAAAAAAACAATTTTCAACAACATAGTTAAATCTTCAAACAATTTGTAGAAATTTTAACCAAAAGATATGAATTTTTTGGAGTTGAATTTTTTTATTGGCTTCTATTTCTACAGTTCGCATTTTATCGAAAAACGGGAAAACGGAGAATTTTCTTAAAAACAGTGGAAAATAATACATTTTTTCCAAAAGCGTTCAGGCCATGTGAGCGTAACCTCAAACATTTTTTCCACATTTTTTCTAAAACCAACTTACGTTCACACGAAACGCGATATCGAGTTGGAAATTTGGGAACTATATATGAAGCACTAAGAAACGCGAGTCTGGTCCTAAATTTTCATAATAATAACAAAAAAATTTTCGTGAAAAATTTTTTTTGTTGCTTTTTTCATAATCATAAATATCTAGGACCTGACCCGCGTTTCCTAGTGCTTCATATTTAGTTTCCCAAATTTTCAAGTCGATATCGCGTTTCGTGAGAATGTAAGTTGGTTTTGAAAAAAATGTGAAAAAAATTTTTCAGGTTACGCTCACATGTCCTTAAAGAAGGGCATTGGGAAAAGCGTGTGAAGTACGTATTCAGATACTTTACTTGTAAAATACAATCACTAATTTTTGTTTTCTCAAACTTATCAAGTAATTGTTATTTACATGTATATTTTCTCTGTGCAATGTAATTGGATCGAAACTTATCCATCAACCTAAGATTCCTCTCATTTGGCGGTAGAATATTCTTCAATATTGGAAAAATAATTTGATAGCTACTTAGTGAACGAGATTAAAAAGTAAAAGATGAGATGTTAGTTAAGATTAAAAAGGCTTGTTGGTAGTCTCCGCTTCTGTCGACCGGATTTGAAAAACATAGTGATCGAATATTCGATAACGTAACCTATCTGCCCTATGAGGCGCGTAATATCTAGCAGCGACGAACGTGGCGGATCGTTGATGTGAGTCTGGATCGAGGTAAAATACTTTGTAAACAAGATTTCTCACAAGCGAAACTCATCTATATGCAGTAAATATATATATTCGTGGTGTACCATCTATTAAGGTCGTCCAAGTGGCAATCCTTTTAGATGCCTTAAAAATTCCTTGCGAAATTCGAAGCGTATTTTAAAACGCTTCGCTTCTCATTTCACTTTGCAATTTCTTTATTGACGATGACGAGAAAAACTGATACTTCATTTCCAGTACTAGTAATTCTGAAAATTAATTTAATATGAAAGGTTGAGTATTGCACATTTTAAAGCTGAAAATAAACTATAATTCACTTCCTTCAACATAGTATTGAAATTTGAATGTTTTTAATTTTTTATATTTCTCCAAATTCAAATTTTCTTATATAATACTGAATGGTTTCATTTCAAAGTGGACATAGTTTTTGCTGAAGTTTGATTATTTTATTAAATTTGAAAATAAATAGAAAAAATAAGGATATGAAAATAGTATAAGTTAGATTGGTGTCTGATCAAAACATTCCTCTTCCACTTGAAACCGAGTTGAATTCTCATTGTCAGTAGAGAAAGCCGTGGATAGTAGGCCACTGAAGTTCTCTCTGGTGGAATATTTTAGATCAATACAGAGAATTTTAATAGACATACAAAATAATTCTAGATGTGTTTCTGAAAGCACATTTTAATGATTCACTGAGATATCTGTTTTTTCCGGTAGGATCACTTTGTAATAGAAAAAAATAATTTTGAAAGAATTATTATGTGAAAGTTAAAAATTTAAAAGAAAAAGATTAATTTCAGTTGAGAAATATCTCCAATATATGTGTGCATATATATTTATATTTAATATTTCATATTGTATATTTTATCTAAAATTATAAATGGCATACAAAAATGAAGGCTAAGATTCACATCTGGCAGGAACTTTCCGTTTTCACTTGGCCAAATTCGTATTATAATACAAACTCGGCCGAGTGAAAATGGGAAGGTTGTGTCAGACATGTTCTTAGTTTACTGTTTTTAAATTTTTTCACAGGCCTACCATAAATTGTTTAATGTTAGTCCCAAGAAATTATACTTATAAAACATTTCTAGCAAATATAGACGTTTTTAATATGAATAGAAAATAATAATCTTAGGAAGAAGATCCTGGAAGCACATTCATTTAAAGATATTTTGCACTTGTCAGGTTCAATGATAAATATAGAACGAAATTTATTCTATTCAAATGGATTAGTCTAAAATAAATATTTTGACTAAATAATTTGGTCAATTTTCCATTTTTTAGTGTTTGCAATCACATGAATGGAAGGAAGATTAAAGTTTCCAAATTTGGATGCCTAAATTTGAAAGCCTTCTGACTATATTTTCTCTGATTTGAAATCATTTTCAATTTCTTCAAAATGTGCAAACGAATTTAATGAAATATGAAAAAACATTTTGATCGCAATTATGGAATAAAAATTGATATAGAAGTAATATTTACATTGTCAGTTTTACAATAATGAGGCAGATTTCAACCATTTCGATCCTTATGTCATTAGAATGAACTTCTTTTTATTATATATTTTATTGGTCACCCCAAAATATTGTAAATTTTAAAATCTTTACTGAAATTTTTTTTTACGAAACACAAAAAACTATATTTTCATGAAAATTGTGTGGTTATGAAAATTAAATTTCTCTTCATTTTATTATTGCGGAAGATAATATTATTATAATGCTTAATTTTTCTAAAATGGGAACAACATATCTATAATATTGTTCGAAATTCAGATTTTTTCGTTAAAATTTTGTAAAGGGACAATATTTTTTGTAAAATTGTATCGTGTATATGGGGCATTTCATTATTGCACGAGGGAATTATCAAAATGAAATGATGGTAGGTTTTTTAAAAAAAAACCTTACAAAAATTTACTCTTCTTAAAAATCTGGAGAAAATTTTCATAATTTCGAACTCACTTGCACCTCTTTATTAGATTTTGAATGAAAATAATAACAAGTGAATCTAAAGTAAATAAAAATATTAATATATTACCAGGTGTTTAGTGATCAGGCAATTTGAAATTACTGGTTATTTCCCGGGTTTTTTCCGACTATATATGAAATGAGTAATCATGACGTTTCTATCAAATTTATTAACAATATATATATATATAT